>JAPYYX010001315.1:0-29141 GCA_030522605.1 Cremastinae sp. B BG-2022a | reverse complement strand
AATTGGTTTTATTTGTGTATTGAAATGATTAACGTCACTTTTTTTTGTTTTCTCGACAAAGTATTGACAAAGTAAGAGACTTGATGATCTTTTGCGAAACCCCCAAATATCGATGTAAAAAATTCTATTATTTATTATGCATTCAGAAATAAAATTATTTATTGAATTATTCATTTATAAAATAAATAAATATTAGTGTGATATAGTTTAGGAATATGTTTTATTCATTTATCAACAAATATTGACGGAATAAAAAAATATCGAAATTGTTTTTTTTTCAATTTTAGGTAATTTAATTCAACAAATTCTGCAATGTTATAAATATATTTGTTTTGACTCTTAAACATTGTTGTTATCGATGCACATATTAATTTCTCCCACACTCTCCTTTTTGGAAGGGAGAAACAGCGTCGCGCCCCCTCCGATGACGTTTAAAAATAGTTCCGTATATATTTATAGTAATTCGTTAATTCTTTTCCCCCGTACTATGAACGAAGCTTTCATGGTCAATGTTTGTTTGCATATTCCGTTTAATATTAAAAAATTGTGCCTCGTGCAACGTGACGTACTTCATTTTAACTCCAACCTAATTCTCAATGCGCTTTGAAAAAAACAAACAGCACACAATGAGATCGATAATAGAATAGAAAAACATTAAAATAAAGTTGTAATATATCGAACAAGTAAAAAAATATATTTGCTGTAATTTCATTTGACAATTTTATTGAAATTTCAAAATTTTATTGAATAAATAAATAAATAAAATAAATAAAAATCTTAAAATTCAGATTTTCACAATTTGATTTCCAAACTTCAAAATTTTCAATTTCAAAATTTTATTTTAAAATTTTAAAAAATTTAATTTTGCGTGTGAAATACATTTGAATCGGCTTATTCTATATTTAGATGGATATCGAAAACCAAAGACGTAAAAAAATGAAAAATGGAGAAAAAAATTGTACCTTATTTTCATCGCAGGGTGTATCTTTTTTTTTCGTGTCCCTTCCTCAAATACTTCGACATTACGAAAGAATGTTCCGGTTTCACCCGGCTGATCCGTTCTTCGAAAACAATAGCTAGGGAGAAAGGTACGTGGGATGCCAAAACCGGTAGCAGATATTCTCGAAAAAGTTTTTAAAGACAAAATTATTATACTTTCAGCGGCTGAATATGATTATGTCTACGAGGTGTCCTAAAAGCTGATGAAAATAATGAAAATATTCGATAAACGACGGAATTTGGAATCAAAAATTATTGGGGCGTTTATCGATCCGAGAGAGTGGTTGAATCTTGAGGTTGAATGAAGTTGAATGGAGTTCAACCAATCAGCTGTGTCCACGTGTCGATTCGTTGATATAATCGAAATTTTTATCGAATGACTCGCCCTTCACGCTCGAGACCTCATAATTTGTCGGTTGAATCAAATAACGAAGTTTTCGTTCCTAGTACAAAAAAAAAGAAGAATTTTATTATTCTACTTCTTTCCAGATTTTATCTTCATATTCATTGAGCAATTGAATAATAAAAATAGAATAAAAGTTGATGATAAAGTTTATCCGATTGCTAAAGATATTAATTAATTTTGGATAAATGAAAATTTATGAAATTTCTATCATTTTTTAATTCCACATGCATCATAAATGCATTTGCCAATATAGTAGTATTCGTTCAATATATTCGAACAGTTACAGTCAAAACCTTCAAAAGATCGATTTTTTAAAACGTATAAATTTAACGCTTTTTAAAATAATTATTTTTACAAATAAAGTATATTAAAATACAATTAAAATTTACCATGTGTCAAAAGTTACTATGTCATAAGTCATCATGTGTAAAAAATTGCATATAAATAAATTGAAACGCCGTCTCAAGAAAAATCCGAGAAAAATCAATTTTTTTCTAAATAGTTATTTTCACATTGAAAAAAAATACAAAAAGTAATTAAAACTTACTCGAAAAAAATTCTTGAAAAATCGATTTTTTTTCCGAATAATTATTTTGCATTAAAAAAAAATTAAAAATGACGACAATGTACAAAGTGTCAAATTAAGAATTTGAGAAGTCGACTCGAAAAAAATTCTTGATAAATCGATTTTTCGACCTGTTTCCCCTCGACACGTAGAATCGAGACATCGAGGACATCCTGTATAAAAATATGAATACATCTAGAGACAAGTCCAAGAGCGTATATTCGTGGGCACGAAAATATCGAAGCACCGAGAGATTTTCGTGACGTCCCGGTGTGTACGATATATCGGTATTAAAATATATTAGGGCTTTAAAGGACGAGTTTTCGCATGACCGCTCCCCGGGGAGCCCTCCTGCTCAATCGAAGTATTCTATATAGATTTAGCCTCGCACGGGCACCGGACATAATATTAGCCGAAGCCCATTTTAACGGACCTGACATGCACCCGTGGTAACATGTTTAATGAGCACGTCTTAGCTTCTTAGCATAACTCGGCTCCCGGGTCTCTTTATAAGGGAATGCGAAAAGTTTGCCAACAGCACAAGTCCTTCGAACATCCTGCCGTAACCACCCCTTATCACGGAGACCATTCTCTATTCCACGGTAAGTAAGAAAAAGCGAAGCAACGATTACGTAAATCAAGAATAAATCGCCGGAAGGTGCTGAAACACATTTTTTTTGTGATTACAAAAAATTAACGCGTACTGCATTTTTTCAATGAAAGATCAGATATGATTTTTTATTTAAAAAAAATTTTTTTTTTAAGGACTTTGGTGCATATTTGTCGAGTATTGAGTGAAACAAAAAGTGTACGTGGATTTTTGTTTACGTTCGGGAGAGGGAGGAAAATTAAATATTTGAGTAGGAAGGATCGAAAGTGTATACCGATACCTGGAAAGTTTTACGTAGTTTCGTATAGTTACGTAGAAAGTTTTACGTTATGAAGTTCACGCGATGGTATGATTTTCGCATTCACTTTTGAGGGATGAAGATCAAAGCGTGATAATGGGTACATCATTTTTTGTTAATCACTTAATCAATGCAAGAGTTTACAATTTTTTATAAATTATATATATTGTTTATTATAGGCGATACAAAATAAATGACTGATTATTGTCAAATCTAGAAATTCTGAATATTTAATTTTTACTGAAAATTTAAAAAAATTTTTTTTTTCAAAATTTCGAGATCGCAAGAAATTATGAAGTTCGCTCGAAGGAACAATTTTCGCGTTTTTAGAGGAATATCAAAGCGTGTTAATGGATTTGTAATTTTTTTGATATTATGGAATGAATTGAAATTATTACAATTGTTTAACAGTTGGATTTTTTAATATTAATAAGCAAGATAAAAAATTGACAGCTGATAAACGTCAAAATTGTAAATAAATGTTTATTGTCAAGACACTAATGTCAATACTGCATAAAATAAATTTCAATAGTCATGTAATTGAGTGGAATTAACTGCACTTGGGAAGAAGATTATATATTTTGATTAATTTATCTTTATTTGTCTTCTAAGTATGTAAAAATAATAAAATAAAATAGTATCACGATTATACTTTACGTAAATCTCTCTCGATCTATATCGACTAAAAATAATGCATTCACGTAAGAAAATAAAGTTATAAATTAATGAGCTTTTTCAAATAAAAATACTAAATTAATATTCGCTATTAAACGAATTTACAATGTCAATGAAAATCGACAACAAGAAATTTTCCTCATAGACGTACTGGAGCCAATTTTTCAACGTATCTAACTCAATACAATCTTCCGTAAACACAAGAATTAACCATACAAATTCGTCGCTAATCAAAACGTGACGCAGGACAAATTTCGTAAAAAAAATTAACTTTTCTTAGATTGGTCTTGTTTATTTTTTATCCTCGTGAGAATTAAGCAAATCGTCGAACTTTGCGAGACTCAACGAATTAAAAAAATAATATTAAGATATTTCTAGCGCGAGGAGGGGTATCGAAATTTTGATCTCGTTTTTTCTCATATTCCAAGTGGACTGAGCATTTGAGTCCATTGGGAAAAGTTATTGCAAATCAATTAAAGAAAAACATACTCGAAATTCAAATCGATCCTACATAAAATTTATTTGTTATATAATAAACAAAATCATAAAAATTTTTTTCTTCAAGTTTTTGTAAAAAATTAATTGAAGCTTCTTTGATGTTATATAAAAATGTGTGCAAAATTTCAATAGGCTTCACCGATCGAAAAATCAAGATACTCGTCGTTGATATCGTGATATTTGACACGGGCTCTTATGGGAGGTTGAGAAAAATGACGATTTTCAAGAATAAATATTTTGATTTTTCAGTAGGTAACAGGCTCTGAAATTTTACACAGTTGTACACATGACATCGAAGGATTTTTTGCAAATTTTCGGTAAAATCTGAATATAACTATTTCATGCAAGGAATACCTTAATCTACATGATAATAGCTAGTGAAAGACGTGCAGAATTTGTAAAATATTGAATTTGGTGTAATTTGCGAGTTTCTCAATGAGAAATGTCGAATTTAACGTATTTCACTTGAAAATGTAACCGAAAAATCGAGATACTCGTCGTTAATATCGTGATATTTAAAACGGGCTCTAATGGGAGATTGCGAAAAATGACGAATTTCAAGAATAAATTCTTTGATTTTTCACTCGGTAACAGCCCCTGAAATTTTACACGGTTACACATACAACATCGGAGGTTATTTCTGCAAATTTTCGGTAAAATCTGAAGATAATTATCTTCAGATTAATAACAATTATAATTATTTCATGCAAGGAATACCTTGAAAATAACAGTGATCAATAATAAAAACTTCTCGTATCCGCGTTTAAGTGGACTTTCTTGAAAAAGCGAAACTGGAAGTACGAAAAATGATTTCCTGGAAGAACTGTCGGAAGTGTCGACGTACGGCTAAACGGTTCGTAAACACTCGGAATACCTAACTCGAGACGTTAATTTACATAGCCCCGTGACTAATGTAATTACAATTTCCGACCGGACACTTTGAGCTTTCATCAAACACTCGATCGAATTCAGAAACTTTTCTCAACGTTCTCAATTCTCCCCGATATATAATTATACGAGTTTAAGCTTTGTTTGTTCAACTTTTAACTTTATCTGCCATTATTTGCACGGGTTCGATTATAATTATCGATCGTGAATCATCTATACGTGAATGACTAATTGTTTGCAGTCTCTTCCCTTTTTACCACGTTTCTATTTTTTCGCTGCGGACGCTCCTCACGATTTTTCTATCGCGGAGTACAATTTTTCGCTCACGTTTGTAAATTTTCGAAAATGTATTTTTCGTTGTGATATCGAAAATTTTTTTTTGACTCGGTGGAAGAATGGCGTTAATTTCGTTCATAAAGTTGTAATCATATAATAATAATAACACGGCCGTAATATCTAAAAATTTAGTGATCGACGGATCATTTGAACGGAAAAATGTGTATTTTTAAATAGACCGTCATAGTAAAATAATTTTCTTTTATTAATAAATATTGCGATGACAGAGCGGTCTGGCAGGGTAGAGGTAACGACTAGCGACGATGAAAAAAAAAAAGTATGATGAGTGGTCGGTAGGATTCGAACCCGGGCCCACCGAGTGCTGGTCAAGCACTTTATCCACTGGACCATCAATTCCCCCCCCCCCCCCGACCATCACTCTTTTTGAGTCTAAGCGCGATTGTCGATAGTGTAGAGTGAAATTCATCTCATTTTCTCCTGTTTTCCATGTACTTTGCAATGCATGTGCCTATTTCGAGGCGTTTAAGACGAATATATGGCTGTCCGGCTCTCTGTATAGGGCTTTTTGTATTTTCAATGCAATTTTTTTATTCAGTCGTTCCTGAGGTTCGAAAACTTCTGACACTATGCGATGACGGGTCCGATCTGTTTTTTTTGGTATTCTTGAACCTGAAAGATAGACGACGATTAGAAAAATAATTTAAAAAATGTTATTTAGAAAAAAAATGAAGTTGATTTTTTTAGAAAATTTTTTTCATTATTCGTGAAATTGGAAAATAATTGATATTTTGTATTATTCAAATATCGTCTATGCGAATTTGAAAAAAAAAATTATTTACAGTACTTGGAATTTTTGGAAGAAAAACAATGCTCATAAGATTATCGATGACAGAATATTAGAATTAGATCATGAAATAAATAATTCCACAAAAAATAAAATCACCCAAAATTAGATTCTAACGTTTTTAACGAATTATATGAATTTATAAACGAAGTAAATTTTCAATGCTGCTCGAAGTTATCATCACTAAATCTGTGAATTTTTTTTTCTTTTTTTCCTTATTTCTTTTTTTCCAATTTCATCTTTTCCAAGGAAATAATTTCAGTGATCAAAAGGAACTTAATAGACAATCCCCGCTGCATGCTTAATCGCGCAAAACTTTCCAAGTATCTTTCCAGACTTTGCGCTTTCCAGGACTTTGATTTCAAGTGAGATCGTGTTTGTGTACAGAGACTCACAAGAAGATACCTAACACTCGACTGCTGAAAAAAAAACTCTTCAGCCAGGGCTCTCGGTATAATCTTTTTGTTTTCGTATTGCAAAACTTTTCTCACCAGATGTATAAAATAGAAATTCGGATTATCGGACAATGACCAAAACAGTTACGGAAGGCGAACCAGATAGCTGCGAGTCGCTATAAGAAACGAAAGAAATTGCTTTATTTTTTCCTTCAACCCCGAACGAGAACGATAAAAGTGTTACACAATATCGAACGCGTTTGTTCAATTTTTTTATTTTTCTCCTCTTCAATAACACGGATCAGATACAAATCCGAATTTTTCGAGAAATTTTATCAAATTGATAAAAAAAATTAATATTTTAATGAACGCTCGTGATTGATTATACAAATTTTTTTTTCTCGTGTAAATTTTTTATTTAATCGTAGGAATTTTTTTAAAAATTAATGAATATTGAGGAAAGTTCGATTTGTCCGAGAAAAGCGAAAGGATCTTTTTTTTCGTGTCTCGCTTTTAGCTCTTCCAGACTTTTGTCGCGTTATCTTCGATCGTCTGCGTTCCTCGCCAGGTCGAGATCCTCAATCGGCGCTCACATATATACACAACTGGAATATTCCGTATTTATTTCTGTATAGATATATGAATATATGCACATGTAATATATATTTTACGAGTGCAAGAGCACATGCGACTGGGCTTTCCACTCGTCACCAATTACGAGGATGACGTGTCAAATGTGAGCATATACAATGTATATAAAAAAGATCGTGCAGTGTGCCCACATCATGCGGCATGTCATTCAATTTTTTTACTTGTGCCATGTCGTCCATGACGAAAAAAATAGCAATTATCCTAGACTGTGACGGTACCGAGAAACTTCGAATTGCACTTGTGTTTTTATTATTCATTTTTTGGCTCCAATAATATATTTCCAATTCTATAAATGAAGGTCTGGAAATTTGACATTTGTGATTTATTGATCATGCGCACAAATTTTTTACGTTTATGTTTTACGATTTTTTTTTAATTCATAAAAAAGTTGGTTTCTATTGAGAAAAATCGAACGCTATTGATTAATTGAAAACAAAATTGTAGAGCTGTATTATAAAATATGTAATGGATTTTTTTTAGATTGTCGTTCAGTGATACACGGGATTGTTGCTTTTTTTATGAGAAAGTTATTCTAAATAGTCTGAGGAAAATTCATAATCGAAAGATTGCAGATTTTCATACGACAAACTTTACTCTTAACTAACATTACGAGATTCTAATAAATAAATATTTTTAATTATTTTTTTCATCGGTACTGAAACAAATTTTTTAATTTCTCGTTCATGTTGTTATTTTTTGATACTTAAACGCACCAATTACAAAACATTCAAATCTAAACGATGCCATGATGGAAATGAGCATTTTGACATAAAACTGACTTTACAATAAAAATTACTCCTATTGAATAAAATTTTTTTTTCGAAAAAAAATATCAGCTCGAAATTCCAAGTTTAAAATTCAGATTTTTTAATCGTGAGCAAATAGGCAAGATTATGATTTATTAATTTGATATTAAATGTGGTATTAAACGTATTTAATGATATTAAACGTAGAACAATAGGAAAAAAAATCATTATCATATTGATACAAACGTATCTAAATATTTGAATGACAGTTAAATAATATTTTACTAATTTGAGTCGTATTACTGGAGCACAATTTGAAACAATGAATGACGAACTCAACCACGATGTCGAGACACGCTATCTGTTTCTCGTATAATATAACGTGCGAGATTTTATCAAAAAGATTTAAATTCTTACTTAATATGTACTTGGTATAAACAACAATGCATAATTCAAGTTTGATGTATCGTATTTTAATTTTACTAAAATATTCAATATTCAGTTCGAGCAGGATTTGATGCAGAGCATATTTTTAAATTATTTTTGCTCCACCATTGTGGTATGGAAATAAATGCATTGGGTATTTTGGGAACAGGAGCGGAAAATAAAACAAATTTATACGTAAAACATACAGGGGATCATATAATAAAAATTGAATTAGAGTGGAAATTTATAGAAAATATTCGTCTATGATATTTAAAAAAAATATATAATATTATTATCCTGACTCGGAAATAATAATGAAAATATTGACAATTGGCAATCATGTATTTTGCGTAAAAAATATTCTTGCAAAATCATAAGAAACTCTCATCATTGTCGCATTTGTTCCTAAGCAGCTCAAAAGCGATTTTGGAGACCTTTCATGTCAAATTAAATTTTCAATTTTTTTACAAAATTTACAATATTTAATACATGTAGATATATTGATAATTCATGACGAATTTAGAATATGAAATTACAACTTGAAATGAAAATAATAATTACTCACATTTTTGGGTTTTTGTGATTTATAAAAGAATAGAGTAATTTGATTCACCTAAAAGATTTCCAAGCTATTGCGTGTTTCATAATCACTGATATTTATTAATAAATAATTAATTTTTAAAAATAATTGGATTTTATAGTGAGAAATACGAATTAGATAATTCTTCGATAATTTGCTATCCATGAATTCATCGTATAAAAGATACACGTATCACACAACAAAATATCAAGGGACTCGGTAGAGTCTCGGGACAAGTATGTCACGCGACGCGCATCAAATCCTTTTCCGGAGTGAGAGTTGGCAATGGCGATTTCCACCATTTATATTTTATTCACTGTTGAATTCGATATTTTTATATTTTTATATTAATATTATATTAAATATTAATATTTTAAATATTAATACTTCTATGCAAATTTCAACTCAGTTAACTAAATCGCTTAAAAATTATAACAAATTGAATTTTATACGTATTCGAAATTATAATAAAAGTTATAAATATCCAAAAAAATGGTAGTAGTTGTCAATTTTATCTCAAGATGTTTAAATATTAAAGAACATCTCTGCCAAATTTTATCAACTCGTACTAAACAGTTTTTAAGAAATTATCCACTAACATACGTGATAATAAAACGAATCTCCCTCTCTAAAAGTACTTAAAAATTGATTAAAACGATGAGGTCTTGTTGATATTTTTTTTCTACTGTCAGTACACATAAAAAATGTTAATAACCGAGTTTAAACAATTTTGTCTATTTTTGTTTTCTAATTATTTAAACGATAAATAATATGAAAATTGTTAATAAAACGTTAGCGAACTATCGAGTATCGTTGTGAATAACGTAATACAAAATTTCAACGAAGACTAAATTTTACCATTTCATTATGAAAAACTGACGTTTGTCAGAAATTTTCTCTCCAGTTCGTGATTATCAACAAATCCAGGGAAAAAATTCCCAAGCTGTACAGGGGAGAATCACGGAAGATAGTCGAAAGTTTCTGAAAAACAACACGCGTGATTGCACATCAAGTAGCGCATACAGAGGGTAGCTCTTGTTGTCTCCAGATTATGAGTATCGACATTACGAAAAATCGTTTTCGTTTTGCGTGGGCGTTATTTAAATTGAACCTCCGGATCATAAACACCGAGAGAACACAGTGACACTCTCCACAGAGCCCGCTCACCGTTTAATGAATCGCAAGCTCTTCATTTCCTCCGCAGCGGACAAGTTCGTATATTTAAGCTGTGCTATGGAATTTCGTATTTTCGCACTTTCGTCGAAAAGGGCGCAAAGGAGGTGCGTGGGTGAGAAAAAAAATTACGCACCCTCCTCACGTTCCCGATGGTCCTCGATTACGTGACGTTGCCTCTTGTCCCTTCGAGACGAAAGATCTCGTCTCATATCTCGCTCTCGTTTTTTCTTCTTTTAATTTTTCTTCTTCTTGTGTTTTTCTTCTTTTTTTTTCTTATCCGAGAAAAACGTCTGCGCTCGTCTCTCGCCGGCCAAGGATCGGCGAGCCGATTAAAAAAAAACAACGTAAGAGAGAGGTGGAGGAGCATCGTAGGATCGTTTTATGGGTTTTGCAAAGGCGAAGAGATTCAATCGGTCGGGACGACATGAAGCAAACGCCACGGCGCGCGTCCTTAACGAGGCGTAATATACGAGTTAACGATGCGAGAAGAAGAATCGAGCTAGCTCGAGAACGACAGAGAGAGAGGGAGAGAGAGAGAGAGAGAGAGAGAGAGAGAGAGAGAGAGAGAGAGACAGAGAGCAATACCGAGAGAAGAAACGAGACGATTCAGAATCGGTCCCACTTTATCTCTTTCTCCCTTTCTCTGGTTTTCTCTCTCGCTCGTTCTCGGTGCATCGGGACTATGTATGCTGATTAATATCGAAGCGCCCCCTAGCAACGATCCCAAGTCCCTCAGACGTCTTCTGTGCGCATAAAAAACGTGTAACTTCGATGTTCCACATTTACGTCCATGCTCGTAATGAGTCGTTACCCCGTTTTTTATCACAATTATTCAATGCTTTTTATAAACGTTGCGAACATTTGTGAAAGGTTTAACTGATCATGAGTTATTTATAGTCAGCATAGAGATTGTAAATAATCGAACTCAGGATAATTTTTTGTATGCAAATTAAAAATCATGAGTTATAATGATGAAAAAGAATTTTTGATGAGAGAGAGAAAGAGAGAAAAAAAAGATGAAAAAAAAGCGAAACGAATTTATTTAAAAGGACGAATTTGGATAGCACAATATATAAAATCTTTTCTTTTTTTTATAAATTTATCGATTTTCTGGACGTGAAATTTGAAAAATCATGATTTACAATGATAAAAATGAATTTTTCATCAAATTATTATTTCGTACGAATTTCTGAAGTATAGATAATTTGGGACTGTAAATTTTAGATTAAGGATATTCATCAGTACTCTAGTGACAAAGCTTTCGAAAAAGTTTTTTTTTTACTTTTTGGATCACAGGAATAATAATGGTTTTCAAAAATTATAATAAAAATATGTTTTTATAATATTATAATTTGTTCAATTATAGTTTACTTTAAATAATTTCCTTATTATATTTTCCATAACTAATAAAGTTAGCTTGACATACACCAAAAAATTTACTAAACGACAAAAATATCTCAAACGTTCGCATCGTCGTATTTTCGATGCATTTCGATGCATCTAAACTGCATTAGAATGTAACTGCATACAATTAATTTTAACGTAATTCAGACAAAATCGACATAGAGTTTAAATAAAAAATTTAATATTTAAATATTGACTGATATTAAACAGACTTAATAAAAATCAAATTAAATCGAGTTTTAAAGAATATCTATCAGCCTATAAAAAACAACATTCGTCTGTAAAGAGTTCTAACAATGTTATATAAAAATAATTATACAACCATGGATTACGATGCCGTAGCCATATACGCTCGTTCAAAGTTGCGATTCTGTCAAGTTGAACAACGAGAGGTCGAGAAGCGCCATGGACATGTCAGAATTCAATTACGAATGGAAATCAAAATAATGGTCACTCATGTACGTCCTCTTACATCCTCCGGGACTGATGTCGCGTACCCGTGCACTTGTAATTTTGCGAATTGTCGAGTGCACTCGTAATCTAAGTACAAATACGATATACGAATATAGGCCGAGTAGAAGATTTGTACTCGCGATGGGATATTATTTGACACAATAAAGCTCGCGTGAGACTCGTGTAACTTTTGTCATCGCACACGAATCTACGTGACCGCGACCACGTCTATATACAATATCCAACTTTTATTCGTGTATATAATTCGTTATAATTGTATGGCAATTAAAACAAACGTGAGCTCAAATGTTTAAAAAAATAGGAATTTTGCAAAAATTTTTTTCAACATGTATGTTCAAAATTTCGAGTTTGATATTAAAATTTTTTGTATATCGCGATAAAAAGTGGGAAAAAATTGAGATCTATTAATTTACAATTAAATGGAGTATGACGATAGACGAAAAATTGATTAAAAATATTTATAAAAACCTAAACATTTAAATAAACTTATATATGTAATTTCGATCTTATTATTGGGATAATATTAGAAACAGTTAACGAGATAATTATGAAGCGGTGAACACCTTTCGATGAAAAAAGAAAAGCAGAGAGATAGAAACGTCGATAGTAAAGTAATATATACTCAAATAATGGTTAAATAATAATGTCAATCGAATTATCGATGAAAAACTTAAAATAGAAAAAGTGACATGCGAATCAATCGACACCTGTCAATTTCTCGAAAAAAACGACATCCAGCGAGATAGAATCGTTGATATGAAATTAACGTTTGAATAACATGTATAAATAATAATATCAATCAAATTACTGCTAAAATTTTGAAATAACAAATGGTGGAATGTGGATCAACGTGTACGTCTCAATTTCTTGATGAAAAAGAAGATGAAAAACAATATCAATATTATACAAATTATACATATATTATGTATACTCTAATTACATTATATATTATATATTATATGCATATTATTATAATACATATATTATAATAATAATTACTATATCCATACTAATGCATATAATAATAAAAAAATAATATAGGTAAATATTATATAATAAAATATAATAATAAATAATATTTGAATGGTAATATCAATTACATTTCCACTTCAAAATACCTCAAAATTTCTCGATGAAAAAACAAATGAGAGTCACCTCTAAATATCATCATACTTAAATAATATTGATATAATACTCAAGCAATATTAAAATATTATTACAAATTTGAATACCGTTGTAAAATGTCGATGAGAAAATGAGATATATGAGTCAGTGGGCACCTCTCAATTTCTCATAGAAAAAGAGACATGCGGAGGAGATAGAGCGAGAGAGAGAGATAAAACGAAGGCAGAGTGAAACGGAGAACGGGATAAAGCGAGATGGAGCACGAAAGAAGGAGAGGAAAGAGCGTCTCGGTGCGTTGAAGCAGGGGCTTATCATCGGTTGCATTCTGTCGTGGCCTCCCTCTCGAGCGGTCCGGTGTCGTTTAACGCGGCTTCTCCGGCTCCTCTCCATTCCAACAGAGCGGAGTCCAGCCACCTCGGGTCCGTCCTTCCTCGCTCCGTTCAGTGCGTGTCTGTGATCATTATTACTGTTTTTTTTTTCGTATCTTCCCCGTACGTCGCTTCGCATACTCTTACTCTCACCTTTCGCACAAAATTTCGATCATACAATTTCATTCAGTGTCAAAATACAAAATATTTACGCCTCGTCGAAAATAAATATTTATCGTCTTGGCACGAATTTCTCGCGGATGAGAGATAAGAGATAAGCTAGGATTCAAAATCCAGGATCGACGGGAAAAATACATGCGAGGAGCGTGAAGAGAAAAAAAAAGAAAAAGAAAAAGAAAAGAAAAAAAATTCAAAAAAGTCGAGGAACAGGAAAAAAAGGAGAAATTGGCGCGTAAAGTAAAAAGAGTGGAACGAGTATAAATGTATCCGAGACAGCGGCAAGGGCTTACAGTGCCGAGAAGCGAGGTTAAGGAGTACGCGAAAATCGTATTCGCGAGACATCTACGAAGTATCTCGTGATCCCGGCGACACCGCGCAAGCGCCTCGATCGCGATTTAAAATATTTGATAAAATAAATAAACGTATGAAGAAATAATAAATTGAATTTTTATGAATAAACGAGCAACGGAGAATAATAGAGGAACGCCGAGAGGTGGAAAGAGAGGAAGAAGATTCAACGGGACGAGTTTACCAACTGTGATATTTTATTTTTGTTTGTTTGTTTGTTTTTTTTTCTTCCAAAGTGATAAATACCGTAACGCGTTATTCTTGCACTTGTTCTTGTGAATGCGTCCAACCTCAGGATACTAAGTAAGTTTTTTTCTCTCAATTCGCTTTCATTTTTTCATTTTTTTTAGATTTTAATTCAGAAATTGATATTTTGGATTCGACACATCATTTTTTTTTGAAAAATAA
Organism: Cremastinae sp. B BG-2022a; assembly: GCA_030522605.1. Classification (NCBI taxonomy): domain Eukaryota; kingdom Metazoa; phylum Arthropoda; class Insecta; order Hymenoptera; family Ichneumonidae; species Cremastinae sp. B BG-2022a. Next base: position 14,780 of record JAPYYX010001315.1, on the reverse strand, counting down.
AAATCGAGACTGGTAAAATAAAGCAAATTTTATTAAAATATTTTAAATTTTAAGATTTATGATTTTATAATGAATATATAAATGTTTTTTTTTCATTTTTGATATTGATTTTCATATATTTTATCAGTATTTTGAGTTTGCTAGGAATCTTCCATTTTCGCAACGAATCTAAAAATGTCCTGCGGTTTTCAAAACAAACGTGTTATCGCGCGAGTGTTTGGTGTATGTTTTATTACGGACCACGTGATCCCCTCATGCGCAATTCCCCAGTGTCATTAGAGTTGCATCCACGTACACAGATCCTTGACGATTCTTTCACTCTTTACCATTTGTGGTCTCTCGATTTACGATCTTGCCAGTACACAGGTGCAGGCACGCACATATTGCCACCCAAAAGTTTGAGATTCTCGACAAAATTTACTACCTTGATAAACGAATTTTTTAAATTGTATAAAATGCAAAAAGTTTTAATTGCGATTTTTTTTTTCATTTTCTTAATTTTCTTTCAAATTGAAATAATTAATCAGATAAGTAAATGGACAATTTTTATTTTTTTAATTGCAGTGCTAAAAAATGCAAAAAAAATTTTGTATTTTTTGATTTTTAATTTGCATTAAAGTTAAAGAGTTGGTTGAGAAAAATTATTTTATCTAAATATAGATGAATCGAAGTTGCATTTGTATACAAAATCGATATTGATTAGATAGGAGATTCATAAATAACTGATGAAAATCCATTTGCGATTGCAGTTATAGATTTAATGAGGACGGTTTTTCAATGAAATTAAAAATTGATAAACAAGATTTTACCGTTCGACTCGTTTCAGTGAGAAATTATTCGGAAGTGAGGAAAGTCTATATTTATTATTTTTTAATGCACATCAAAATTTTACTATGCGTTCTAAAAATGTCATTCTGACATTTTACGAATTTAGTAACTTGGATATAACAAATTTTACTATTTACGAACATTTTCATTCTAAATAAAATAATTTTTTATTTGAAAGAACAATTTTTTATGAGATGATTTATTTTTCAATTCTCTTGTCACTCGTCGAATTTTATTTTTCATTTTAAATAAATAAAAATAACTTTTTTCGAAATTTAACATGACAAGAAATTTGCATTTCTTGTAATAAAAAATCAGCAATACCTTATTTATTAAATTCAATTGAATTCCAACTCGATTTTTTTAACTCGCTCTCAAAAATAATGCAAATAATTAAGAGTTGATAAGACAAAATGTGAAAACACTTTTTCACAAAAAAGCTACCAATATCTATTTCATACTTTGTTAATTTCATCAATTTCCGTCGAAATTCGAATTTTTCTAACTCGCCATTCGAATCAACGCGACCATCAAAATTTATAAGAAAAAAAAAATGCGAATGCACTTTTCCACCAAAAAATAAGCCATCGATCGTTGTTTCACATCGATCCCATTCACATTGAAATGAGCTGCAGTTTGCTCGAAAATTTCATGCCTGCATTCAACCGTAGACACTGTTGGCATTCCTCGTTATCTTTTTCGGTCTCGAACATATTGACGAGCCGTCACGAAGCTCGTACGTGTTTTCAGCATTCGAGATGAGTATCTCGGAAAAGAATTCTCGTGCGTTTGAAAAAAAAAGTCGAGGAAATATGAGAGATACTGTACGGAACGATAACCCGAGTTAACCTGCAATGGGATTAACCGTAATAGGGTTTCGCATGTATAGAAAATTTTACGATCATTACGCACTATCGTACGCACGAGCTCGCGACGAACACGAGGATCTCAACAATAGTGCCATTTTCTCCTTCCACATTAATTCATCCTCTTCTATTTTTGGCGCCAATTGTCACGGATCGTCCGGTCTTGTTATCGAGCTTATCTAAAACGCTCGGTGACAAAGCGAATCTCAAAAGAGCTTTCGAATTTCAAAGGAGATTTGAAAAAAAAGGGACTCGGATCTTTGAGAGAACGTACGAAACTTTTGAAATCCTTTTGTCGAGGCTCTCAAAGGATTCCATTGTCGTTATTGTCAAGAGACTTTTCGAATTGACTTTTCTGTACGTTTTACGATCAATTCTTTGAAGAAAAGCTCAAGCGGAGTACAAATCGAAAATGGGAAGAACAAAAAAATTCGAGTGACATTTTAGCAGTCGAGACGACGATTGCGAGTAACGAGAGAAGAAAAAGAAATTGTCTGTGCTGCTTGATTAGTATTGAGCGATTGTATAATGTAAAAGCCACTGCCATTGTTCATGGATTGATTAATTTACTCAGATATTGATTCGATATTGATTTACCAAGAGAAACGATATCTTTAGATGCTTCGTCGTATAAATACACTTCAATGTCGGTGCCCCAACGTGGCAGATTTCAAACGTGCTTTGGAACTTACGACGCAAATGCAATGCCGATTTTTTTAAATTTTTCATGAAATTTCATGCGGAATAATAATAATATACTCATAATTGCTTATGGGTCAAAATTCAAGTTCATTAAGTTTCAAATTTTGTTATATTATTACACAAGAAATTGCAACGAAATTGCAAATTAAGCTAAAGTGTGGGAAACTTGCTCAAAAGTTAAAACTTATTTAGCTGAGTCTTTGCACTATGAGTATTGTTTAAAGTAATTAACATTAAAACTGAAGCAATGTAATGAAATCCCTTCCTATACAGTCTAGCAAAATCTCTAGATTAGGAGTAAAATAAAGATCAGCTAAAGCCCGTTTAGATTATCCGAGTTTTTAGTTACAAGTGTGTTGCGAGTTCTGATGCGAAAGTTTTTTAATGCATTTTTTAAATTTACGCGGTAAAATCACTGAAATCTTATTCGCTAGGTCTACGACCACAGCGCCGCCTATAGGGTGCGCAACTTGGACGGCTCGAACGGCTCATCAGCTGATCAATGATTTTATTAAATTTACGTTAAATCAGTGTAATCAAATTACAGTAAATATCTCTCAACAACTGTCATGGCCGATCTCAGATGTATCGTCTATCGAGTCAGTAATTTCAGTACTTATGAGCTGCCCGAAGTGATCAAACGCTGCCATCGTTTTGGTTAGCCCTAACCTGTACTCTGCACCTAACTAATAGCACTAGCTAAAAAAAGTCATTCTATTCGAGTGTCCTCTGATTTCACAGTGCTAATTCAAGTAATATTAAAATCAACAAATTTTATAACCAAAATTCGGACGCACTTACCGGATAATCCAAACAGGCCTCTAGACGAGTAGTCACGGCGCTATCTAGCGGTGCCCATTTGTACTAATTTTGCGCTATCATCCTAGCGGTGACGATTTGTACTAAGTTTGCGCTATCGTCGTAGCGGCAACGATTTGTACCAATTTTGCGCTATCGCCGTAGCGGCGACGATTTGTACTAATTTTGCGCTATCGTCGTAGCGACAACGATTTGTACTACTTTCACTCCTAAACAGTTCATCGCGAATCTGGACGGAAAAAACGACAATTCGAAACGTTGAACCGTTTTTGTTGACAATTTTGTATGAACTATATCGGTTTCTACGTCTCCGTATTAAAGGAAAATCCCGAGGAATACAGCACCAAGCTAGACCTCTGACACGATTGTTCTTGCCTTTTTTCTTCTTCTCGAACTTACTCTCTCTCTCTCCTTCCTTTTTTCTTCTCGCCATTTATTAATACACTTGGAGTCACCGTACACGCCTTTTGTTGTCCACGTTATTATTTCTGGCCACTTTATCTGCGGATATTACCGAGAAAGCACACGATAGCGCTAAACTTAGTCATACTCCGGCGCATGCCTCGATAACGGTCCGTTAAACTTGGCGCGAGAGATTTCGCAAGCTCCAAGGTATTTCCGCGTCTATCGAGGCGGGAAAAAGGTTTCGGATTTGAAAAGAAGTTTAGTTACGAATATACAAATGTTCAACGGTGAACTAAATCGAAAAGCGATTTTCGTTTAATTTTCTACAAATTTCTTCATTTTTGTTTAATAGCTCGGAAAAATTTCTAAAAATTGAATTCAACATAGAAATTAATTTTCTATCTTCGATGAATTTACTCAGAGTCTCGTAACATTTCATTATTTGGATTTTTCCCGAGGTCGAAAGAAATTTCAATTGCAAGGTAGAATTTTTTTAATGAGCTTGAAAAAATGTTTAATTTAATTTTAGAATTGTTTTGAATGAAAAGTAAATGTTGTTGGCATCGATATATAAATATTTTTCGCGAACTATTGACTTCCTCGTACAAATCGGCGCAAACGGCGCCAGTGGAAATCACGTGGGCGGTGATCTCTCGCTCTCCTTCGTGCATCGACGGGTCAGAGCTTGCATTTCTACCGTTTTGCTCGTACGCTCTCGGTACAGGGCTATTCTCTTGAATGAACGCTATTTGCCGGTTGTTTACCATGAATCGCCTTCTCGGTCTCTTGTGGGAGGAACGAAACCTCGGTAGATCGGAAATATACGTACTGGAAACATCAATTTTTCTTCCTCGGGGTGTTATGTAACTTGTTTTTGAAGACTTTGCCTCGTGACACGTGTTAACGAAGTGACGAGACCTCGTTCAATAAGCCAGATGAAATTTAACCCTTAAAAAATCGAAAACCCAAAAACTTTGAAAACTCTTTCAAAATTTCAAAATCACCAAAAAAATCAAAAAATTTAGTCTTTTCTCGCACAAAATTCGGATGAAGAATAAATCTCTAAAATCTAATCATTTCGTCTAGAAGTTCATTCGTCAAAAATGTCGCTAAAAACATTTTCACACGAATCCAAAATACTTGATAAATAAACATGAGAACGCCAATGAGTTTTCTTTATTCACCTAGAAAATACCTTCATAACTTTCCTACCGGTTTTTTGATCATCGGGAGGAGACAAGCGAGAATCGAGACGAGGAAAAAACAAGAAGAAATGTAAAAGAGACGAAGAACTTTTTTCAACATCGAGAACGAAACGACTTAAAACGAGAAGCAAGAAATTCAAGACGAGAGAGCCGAGTGAGCATGGAGAGAAAAAAAAGAAACGAGGCGAGAGAAAAAAAAAGACCGATTTCTCTCGCGATCATCGACGTGTGTCTTCCCCTCGGGTTCACATATCGAAATAAGCGTCGGTATAGCGTTGGCTCATGATTTATATTTAAACGAAAGATATCTAAAAATAGAGTTGGAAGAAGCAAGTCGCCCTCCCTCGCGGTTCGACGCGACGATCGAGCTTCATCGAGAATGAACGAGAGGAGGAGAGAAAGAGAGAATAACCCCGAGGAAAGGAGAAGGAAGCTTCAGGAACGAATGCACATGCACTCGAGTTGCACAGGCGCCAATTTTCTCTCCCCCGCCTTCCTCCTGCTCCCAATCTATTCAATAAACGCCCCGCGCGTTGATAATGGGAATGAAAGCCTTTTAAAGTTTTCCATTACCGATGTATGGGCTGGACCGTCTCTACAAAAAAAATTTTTTTTTGCCTTTCGTGATTCTTTAATCACAAATGCGTTTGTTGTGTTTGCAGGGAAATAATTTATTTGGTATTAAGAAAAATCTGTGGGGAAATTAAAATTTTTAATTTTTTTTTTCTAATAACAAATTGACAAATACATGTAAGTTGTTATGGATGTTAAAAAATCGTTAGCGTTTTATATAAGATACAATATAAAATACCAACTGTTATTACGTATTGATTGAAAAATTGACGTCGAGTGAAATAGAATTGGAGATTTTTAAATTATAACGAAATATGATTAGAATGATTGTCGATGCACTAAATAAAATTGTCAAAATGAAATTGTTATTTGGAAAGTGATGTAAACATCTTGGATACATAATTATTAGAAACTACACTATAAAACACATTAGTGCATTATCGAAATATTAGTAACTCGTATAGTTCCTTGAATCGAGCTTGTTCCCAAATTTGATCGTTTTCAATTTTTTCATTTCATTCGTTTAATTCAAAGTTTGCACCAAATCAAAGTTCTTTTAAAATTAACAATACATAAGCAAAACTAGTTCTAAACCTGCTAAAGACACAGTTAAAAAAGCTCAGCTAAATATTAGCTAAATAACATCAAATCAGGTAGGAAATCGGTCCTAGAGAACTCTGCATTAAACATCATCAAAAATTGTGAAAAAACATCCGGACTAAAAATTTCCAAGACCAAAATGTTCCAGAAAAATATATTTTCAGCAAGGTATTTAGTGACGACAACCAAATACATTAATTTACTTGCGTCCGTGCGATGGGGGATTTTGTCCCCAAATTTTGCCGTTGGGGGATTTGGGGGCAAAATCCCCCATTGGGGGCATTGCCCCAGGACTCCACCTTCCCCCCTTATCGAATATCACCCCCGCACGACCCAAATCGACCCTCACCGACCCGATATCAAAAGCATGAAAATTGAACTCATACCTGAACTAAAAAAATTGAAACCAATAAAAAATTGAAAGATCGGACACCCCGATTTACGGTTATATAGTGTCATGGATATTTTGTCGTTGGATCATTTATCGTGTTACCTTCAACAGTGATCAAGTTCCGAGGCTCCACTTACTGATCCAAAAAAGTTACAAATTTCATAAATTGTTCAAATTCTGTTACATCGTGTTACATTGTATATTACATTGTACACGTTACACTATAGATTGCTTACTTTCAATGGAGTCTATGTAATTTGTAAATGAGACGAAAAGACCCGTGACCGTCGGATGTATAAAACTCTCATGAAAAAGTTTCTTGCTTCAGCTGATAAAGCGGATATTTTAATACGTATTCAAAGCAAGAGGGAGAGAGAGACAAACGAGACAGAGCGAACGAGGCTGCGCACACAATTCTTACGTTGATAAGGTTTAAACTAATTAGGGGTCAATTAATCCGAGGGATTTCGGGTTGCTGGACTCATCCATCTCATTCTCGTTTCTCGTTATTATTGTCTTTCTCCTCGATTTCTTGTTTTGGCTCCAATTATAATTGAAGATAATTATCACAATGGAATTGTGTACGTGTTCGTTTTTCCGTGTGTCGAGACGCTCTCCCGATAGCATTTCGAAACGGATGAGCTAACGACATTCACCCAAATGAAACTGAATTATTTATATAATCATTTTTATCGAACTCGAATGCAAATCGATTCGCTATCGAAGTTTCGTATCCGCAGATTACTACTTTAGATTATTTTACGAGCTAGAAATTTTGGTTATCGAAATTCGTGATCATATTCCACAATTTTTTATCATCCATTAGGAGAAAATTTTTTTCTCCAAGAATCTTTATTTTTTCACAAAATATTGATTTTTTGTGAAAGTCGTTTTATCTTTAAGCATTAATATTCGAAGAGCAAGAGCGTGACTCTTCTTATTGGAGAAAAGGCTGAAAGTGAAGGAAAGGAAAACAATCATCGTGTCCTCACGGTCGGTAGATACGCGTTTCGTCACATTCGTCACGTCACATTGCGTGATTGTAAATGCATTTCAATGAAATAACGATTAACGATTTCGGTCGAATTTGCTGAGAAAGGGAGAAATTATTTTTTTCGATATGTCACTCCGATTCGCTAAATTTAACACAAAATGTCGATTTTCTTTATTTTTGTTTTATAACATAAATTACCAAAATCGAATCTTAGATAAGTTATTTTTTTATTCAATGCATATACATACTACAACATGCTTTGGAAATAATTATAATTAAAAAACAATTAATTTTTTTCTGCCACAGTTCACAATAACTTTGAATTGACAAAAACAAAAATGTTGATGAACAAATGTTAAATAAAACTTTATGAAAATAGATCAAAGTTTTGTTCTCGATCTAATAAAAATCTAATTTTGTTATTTTTATTAATGATTGCAGATGTCCACGTATCGGTCGAACGTTATCGTCATTCTGGTGCTCGCCGTGGCGTTCGTCGTACAACTATCACAAGCACAATCCGACGTTTACAGCCAGAAGAGCGACTCGAAGTACAAATATTGCGGAAAGCATTTGTCCAACGCCCTCCAACTCCTATGCAACGGCGTTTACAATTCGATGTTCAAGAAAAGCGGCCAAGGTTGGTAAAACGTTATTCAAATTCCATCACAAGAACATCAATTCACATAAAAATATCAATAAACAATTGTGGGTTGAAAATGAGAGTACAGTTGAAATTACTTTTCAACTTGAAACAATATTCCAGAAATTAACATGCTGATTATTCAATGAGTTTCAATAGTAGATGTAACGATGATAACAAATCTATGAAATTTGTTTTGTTTGATATTTAAATTGTTATTTTAAAACATTAATCGATCCTATTTCAGAAATAGTGATGATAGAAAAAATTTAATTAAAAGATTTCGTTGAAAAAAATTATACAAAATATCGGGTCCCCCATCCGCTTGTTAACTCCCCCCCCCCCCAAGATATTTAAAGTCAAAGCTTGCAACTTTAACTAACCGTACACTTTAAATCTTCCACCCCCGTTAGGTGGGAGTGGGGGATACGGTGGAGGAAGGCCCCCATCATAATTCCGTCACATTCCAGTCCCCCATCATCAAGTTTACGATTTACCCCATCATAATTCCATCACATACACCCATCCCCCCAAACATTTCGAGCGCCATAGTTAACGATTTTAACAAATTTGAGATTTTAAAGCATTCGCTCCAGATGGGGGTGGGGGATGTGATGGGGGACTTGCCCCCATTACATCCGCCACCCACGTTAAAATCGTCAACTATGACTCTCAATATGTTTTTGGGGGGGGGGGGGGTGAGTATAGGTGACGGAATTATGATGGGGTAAATCGTAAACTTGATGATGGGGGACTTGCCCCCATTATATCCCCCACCCATGTTAAAATCTTAAATTAAACTATGACTCTCAATATGTTTTGGGGGGATGGGTATACGTGACGGAATTTTGATGGGGTAAATCGTAAACTTGATGATGGGGGACTTGCCCCCATTATATCCCCCACGCCCACGTAGACCCACCACATAAACCCGTTACACCTCTCCCATTGAAAAAATTTGTTCGATGCTATCGAAACCCCTTAAGATGAATCTTTTTCAACTATTCGCGTGACCAACAAACAACTCATCCCAAAAAGTACAAAATGATTCGTACTTGTGTTTAATACGTTGTTCTGTTTTCCTTTTTCCTGATAGTATCTGTTTCTTCGTTATCAGACATGGATATGGATGAGTATCCGTATGTATACGACTACCCGTTGAGATCGAGGGCAAGCGCAAACGCGATGATGGGACGTTTCGGCGGTGCGAGATTTCGTCGGGAGACTCGAGGAGTTCACGATGAATGTTGCGTCAAGCCCTGCTCCATCGACGAGCTCACCAGCTATTGCGGACGTTAAATATACCGAGAATCGAACAAAATAAAGAACAAGAAAAAGAACATCGACAACGACGACAACGACAGGACAGAAAAATAATCGAAGGAATGGAGATACGAGAAGTATGAGGATGAAAATAAAAGAATCAAAATGAACGTATTTACTACAAATCAAAGTCTCGAGAAAAAAAAAATTAAAGAGACACCACACATAAGAACAAGAGTAATGAGGAGAAAGAAAAACGAAAAAAGTCTCAATAGGACGGTAATGAAAGGAAGAAAAGTAACGAGAGGAGAAAAAAGACACTCGCGATATCCACACTGGTCTATATACATACATATGAATATATGCATATATATTTATATATAAATATATTAAACGTTAATTCGACACATTTACAGATATTTGTGTATATATGTATATAGAATTCCGTTTTATATGTTTTTTTTCTCACTTTTTTTTCATTCTTTTTACTCAACACACCTTCAATTTTCGTCTTTCATTTTTTTTCCTCTCGTATATGTTCCTCGCGCTCGTCCCGAGACGAGCAAAGATGGATGATCGAAATCATTTTGTTGGTAACGAAAAGAATTTTCCTTCGATCTCACACGACATTACGAAATCGTAGATAAAATTAAAACGAGAAAGAAAAAGAGTAAAATGAACTAATGGGAAGGACAGGAATAAAAAAAAAATAAGCATTGACACACGAATCTCTAACTATTATTAAACATACATTAAAAATACACATATGCTCGCATGTATGCGTGGATAATTAATTGTGATCTCGCTGGTCCGCTCGATGACGGTCCGTTGGTGCGAATTTATTTATTACTATTATTAATAATAATTAATGTTATGTTAAAAAATTATTATATTACTTTTAATATTATTGTTAATATTATGAATGTTACTGTATTTTTAATTTCGCTCTCGTCTTTTGTTCTCAAATATCTTTTTCGTTTTTAAGCGTCGATCCCTTTCTCACGAAATGAGAATTTTGTCAAATGTTCGCACATGCCAGCGCTGACTTTACGTAATTCGATGTTTAGTTTAATTATCGTTGATTTTCTTTTTCTTCTCGTCTTTTCCTTATTTCGATCCCTTTCTACGTCTTTCACTATTTTAGAAGCTTTTCCGTGATTTTGTAATTTTAAATCGCACAAGATCTGACGAGCGAATATTCGCGAATACAGGCTTATAAAGATTTTTATTTGTTAATTATCGTGAGTATTACACTGTTATCTAGATCTTACGTATTTATGATTCCTCGGAACGTTCTCCTTACGTATTCTTTATACGAAAATGCTTTTTTTAATAAATAAATATATGTGCATATATACATATACATATACATGTATGTATATATTATTTTTTGATTGTAGAATTTTAAGGACCCGTTCAATTTTATGTGATCATTCATTTAATTTTCATCGTTATATCTTTTTCCTTCGAATGTCTCTTCCCCCTCATCTTTTTATGTCTTCAGAGTATTAGCCAATCAATTTTTTTTTTCATTTTATTTCGTTGATATTGTCATTGATGATTTTTAATTCTACATTCGTTATTTTTCCACTCCTGTCCTATTTAATTCTGAATTTTTTCCTTAAATTCAATTTCATCAAAATTTTATCTTACAAACATTTTCTCGTTCTTTATCCTCTTCATTTTATCATCCCATCTGACAATTTTTTTATATCTTGACCGTAATTATTTTTCCTCGACGCCTCATCGCTTCTCGATTTGTTTTAAGAACTGAGTGATCTATAATTTTTCAATAGTAAATTACCGAAGATTAAACTTTATATTTTGCCCAAAGTTTGCCAATATTTTACCGGTTACAATATCAAGCATCAGCCTATGAATATTTTTTCAGGAATATAACCAAATAGCATTAACTAACCAATTAAAAAAAAGAAATGAATTTTTAAATTATCGGATCCTTTATCAGGTCGAATTTACTCAATTTCCATAAAAATTATTTCATAATATTTACAGTTTATTAACGAAATGTTCATCTTATAATTTCAACAAAAAGTTTTTTATATAAATTTAAGAAAAATACCACAGAATTTCAGCCACGTTTCGAAATATTTTTCTAATAAAAAATGTCTCCAATTTCTCTCTAAACCGCCTCAGAAGTTTATTCGCTATCAACGAAAAATAAAAAAATAAAATTTTTTGAGACAACGAAGGAACATTGAACACTGTCGAGCCAAAACTTTTCGCGAAGATTCGCGAGCGCTCGTTCGAAGAGGCTGTACTTTATATTATATGCATATAAATAAATAAATAAATATATATATATATATATATATATATATATAGGCCATGTGATTTGTATCAAAATGTACTTCAATTTAGAAATTAAAAAATGAAGAAAAAAGAAATATTGCAAGCATCGGTGGCTTTTTTATCAATCTCAAAATCCCTCGTTTCGACACTGATGCGCTGCTGAAACGTCATCATCGAATTTACGACCTTCAATTTAAAAAAAAAATTTGATTTCGCAAAATTTAAAAATTTTTTGGACTTTGATAAAATTTTAAAAAAATTAATAAATATTTTTAAAAATCGATTTGAAGAAACAAATTTTATAAAAAATTTGATGAACATTCGAGACGGTAAGTAGCAAACTTCCCGAGGTTTGGAGCTTTCGCTCGAAAGTGTCACGAGAGAGAAAAAAATCGAAGATAACGAACGATGGAGATCCAGAAATTTTTCAAAGAGAGAGAATCGACGGAGGACTTTGCGGATTGGACGAAAATGTCGAGACGATTCGAGGCGAACCTTGAACTTCTGCCTCTGGCGATTGATTTGAAAAAGTTATTGGTAAATCGATGAGAAAGGAGGAAAAAACGTAACTGCGGAAATTTTGCATGTGAAATATTTAGACTTGTCCTCGAGTGAATTAGCAAACACACGAATGTTCGAAATATCGGGATAAGCATGAAAAAGCATGGAGAGAGGAAGAAAATAAAACGCTTCAGACACACTCACGAATTGTTTGTCACCTTGTGCGAAAAAAGTGCTTAACATAAATGCAGCTTGCACGAGTGTTCACTTTTCAGGGCAATAATGCTCATCGATCTTGTACACTCGTGCGTTACGTGTGCTCCTTACGATGCTCTCACCATTGTGTACGCAACGTTTTTCTCATTTTAATAAAATAATGAGAAAGTGAAACCAACGCGAAATATTTTTTATTTTATTTTATTTAGTTTATTAATGTAGATTTTTTTCATATTTTGTTATTAATATTTATCACATAGGGTAAGGGGGGGGGGGGGGGGCAAAATGGGGTACCCCAAAAAATTGGTCCAATTTTTCAATATTTCAAAATTTGATAAAATTTAATATTAAATAGTCTATTTTTTGCTAAGAACATTATATTTGGTGATTTAAAAACACATTTAAACAAAAATTAAAATAAATCATCAACTGATTACTTGAAACAAGACATCAAAGCTAATAATAACTTAACAAATTATGAAAAAAAAATTTTTCGTACTTTTTAGAAGTACCCCATTTTGACCGCTAAAAAAATTTTTTTTTCTCATGAAAATTTTATTTCAGCTGAAAATTTTGTTTCTTTCCTTTAATTGTGATTAAAAAACAAAAGATTCAGCATATTTAAACCCTTGAAATCGGAAATTTTTCTTAAGTACCCCATTTTGCCCCCCTACCCTATATATTTTTAAAATTTTTTTTATTATTCTTCTGATTGTGCCTTTCAAATCATTGATAAAATAACAAAATATAAGAAATAATAAGGTTAGTTTCAATTATTTCATAGACCTAAAAATTTCTTCTCGAAGTCTCATGAAAAACAAGAGGAAGAAACAGAAGTAGCCAGGCTCTTAGTCCTTGACCTGAACAATTTACCAATTTAACCGAATTAATCTTGCAATCAGTGCAATTTTCAGCTTACATGCCGTTCACTCAGGCATTTTATATATCTATTCTGTACGTGCATACACGAGTATACATATTTTTTTGTATTTGGGGCAAAATGGTCGTTAAAAAATTAAATTCGAGTGTGAAATATTTTCATGACTTCCGATCCAATGAAATTTCCAGAATCATCCTCGGAGCGAATTTTTAGATGTTCATGAGATTTAAGTAAAATTTTGTTTCGAAAATCTGCAAGAAACTGCATTTTCCATGTTACTTTTTATTATTTACTTTTTTTTACTTACATTTTTTAATTTATATCATTCAATTTATCAATTATCACATTTTTATTAAATTTATAAAATTGGATTCTAATAACAAAATTGGGCACAGCCCGACGATTTCGTAAAACTATTCAATATTTCTAAATTTGATAAAATCGAATATTTAGTGATTTAAATCAACTAATTACTCGAAATAATACCTCAAAGCTAATAATGAATTAACAAATTATAAGAAAAAAAATTTTCTTGCTTTTTGAAGGGTTTGTAACAGAATACGGTATGTATTTTGTCCGCCAAAAAAAATTGTTTCCTCGCAGCAGCTGAAAATCTAAAGACACAGTAGGGTCTTGACGCCAAGTAATAAAAAAAACCGATATTTTTTTACTTTAATTATGATTAAAAACAAAGGATTCAGCATACTTAAGCCCTTATTGGAATACTCGTAATATTTTCTTAAGTACTCCGTTTACCCCTCCCCCCCCAATTAATTTAACTTAATATTATTTGATGTGTTTTTTGTTTATCCTATTTTTATGTTGTACATTTTTTATTTATTTTTTATATAAGTGTTGTAATTTTTTATGTCTATTTTACCCCATTCTCCCCCATATTAACTTCAACGTGGATTCTTTGTCACGGTGTATCTTCGACTCTTAAACTTCTCAATTGTGTCCTGCATTACGTACATAGACTTCACGCAACGACTCATTTGTCAATACAATGTTCGCGAGTGCACTCGACATTGACCTTCGCGAAGAATCTACGGGAAGAAACTCAATTCTTCCTTTCTTATCACTTTGATGAAAACCGCCACGTGTCTTCACGGTTATTCTCCAGGGTGATGACTTGAATATACGAGCTGAAATTGAGTGCTGCACGTAGTAAAAATTGTAATGCACTTATGAGTATCTCAAAAGTATCCTGTTAAAAATTAAAACATTTTAGATAAGTTATGGTCGTGAGAAATTAATGGATTACAGCTTTTTTTGAATTAACACGGTATTTTGGTGATTTTTGTATTTTTTCGTCCTTAAGGTGACGTCAAGGTGTCTGGTTTTAAAATATGAAAATCAATTAGTAAAAAATTATTGAAACTAAATACATGCCGAATTTTTAATACATATAGGGGAGGGGGGGGGGGGAGGGGCAAAATGGGCCCCCCTCAAAATTTCAATATCCATAAATTTTTGGGGGCAAAATGAGCCCCCCAACAATTTCGGCAGAACAACATCTCTGCCCAAAATTTGTCTACTCAATAATACTAAAAAACAATATCCAATCTGAATAACAATATCGAG
>JAPYYX010001314.1:0-27314 GCA_030522605.1 Cremastinae sp. B BG-2022a | reverse complement strand
GATTTATCAAATATGCGAATATGTTCAATTCAGTTCCATTTGAAAACGCGAAAAAACAGTTACTGATTTGACTAGCATGAAGCGACAGAACCTCCTTAACACGCATTTAAATGGAAGAATCATAAAACTTTGAAATCGAATAACTAAAAAACTAGACGGTAGAATTACTTATTTTCTCTTTTATCAATCGATTTGTAAATTTTTCGTTCAAAACATATATTTTTTTCAAAATTTTTGTAAGAAAACAGTTTTTGCGATCGAACCACCTTAAAGGATTTTGAATTTTTCGTGTATTATCGACAATTACAACTTTATAGATTTATCTATAGATTTAACATCAATCTTTGTTTTTATATAATACATCTTCTATAGAAAATTTATAAAAAATGAATGAATAATGTTTCGATATATAATTCCAAAATATTTTTATCATCAAATAAATAAAAACTTGTAAGCAATAAATACAATAAAGTTTGAATTTAAATATTGAATATTTTCTGAAGTATGAACTTCCGTCCATTTATATTAAAAAAGATCGCGCGTAGCAGAAAGACCAATCGGAGTAGAAGAATGACGTACAAACATATGTATATAGGTTATATATGTATAGCACATGCACACATATATATCTATAAGGCATCATATAAAAAGTTCGTACCGATGCATGACTCGTTCGCAACGCCTTTTGTTATCTTACTCAAATTCTATAGCTATAGTAAGTTTTTCCGGTAAAGCTAAATTGTAAAAAAAAAAATTGAATACGATCCGGGAACCGCTATCTACGTGTCTTCGGAGAAAATCGAACGACGCAAAAACGAAAGTGGAAGTTCCTTGAGCGATCACAAGTGTCAAATATGTTACGAAATGTGGGAATACGTCTCGGCCTTAGCGGCTTAGGTGTAATTATCAGTGTTCTTGCTTTTTTCGTTTTATTCGTTGGTTATGGCAACCCCGATGTTGGCTTTTGGTCAATCCTAGCAAGTTAGTAACACCTTTTTTTTATAGTACACGTATTTATATATTGAACATTTTACTAGAGAAATCTTACTGTTTATATATATGGTGCATGTTTTCGTATCTTTTTGCACAGCAATATGTACTGTTATGTTTAATTATGAATTTTTAATTTCCATCCTCCACTGCAGTATCTACAAATTTCTAATTTTTCCATTGCATATCCTTATGGTTCTTTAAATACTTTCAATCTGAAAAATATAATGGAAAGCTATGTATTCATAACACACTGTAGTAATAGAATTTTTTAAAGTCATCAAAATTAAATCATCACAAATCAATAATTGAAATTTCAGCAATTCTTTCTCAGTAGGTACAGTTGATAACATTTTTTTCTTATTAGTGTTTTTTCCATGACATCCACGCAGTTTGTTCAATATTTTTTATATACTCTGCATATATGAGTTAAAAAACTCAGGAGCAACGTTTTGTTTATTTTATATTGTAGATCAACCGCAAGATATCATTTTAGTGACAAGAACATAATAATAACATCAAAATCATTGCTCTTACCAAATTCTTATCATTTTTACTTCTACTACCGAGGTACCAAGTCAATTTAATTTTAGCTGCCCTGGCCAGCGTTTGCTTCCATCTTCACTGGGTCAAAGGAAAAGATTCGCTCGAGGTTTGGCACACGACAACAACTCTTCGCAACTTAACACATTTTGGATTTATCGCTGGTGTTGCAGGTACCACAGCACTGATCTGGTACCTTTTCCTGACATTTTACCACAACATACGTAAGTAACATGCAAAACCCTACCTTGTTGATAAAGTCTTCAAGAACTTGCATATACAAAATGGAATAATCAATGAATTGTTTTTGAACTCTCAGCTCATCCACCAGTCTCTGAAAACACTCTCATATCAGCAGTATGGTCGTTCATTTGTGGCAAATGGGGTTTCACGCTCATGTATTATGGTCACAACTATGAAATAATAATCCGAGAAGGCCCATCCATGCTCAACCAAGATGGCGCTTAAGATCTTCCAAAAATGTTATTTTAATATTAAGATTACAGCTAGAGACTTTTTCTACTATTGAAGATTTCGAACAATATTTCTTCTATTTCACAGATCAGTCATAGTAAATTATGCTGATCTACAGTGCTGTCCAACTGACTAAAACTATTTTCTGAATAAACATTTTTTAATCTATCTATATAATATTTGGGAAAAGAATGTATACTGGTAGTATTTTTGTACAAATGTTATCGCGATTGTGTAAAATACACGATAAAGTTTATAGAACATTTTTCAAAGTAATGAATATTTTTTAATTGTACAATTCAAATTTTTATGAAAATTTGATAAGGAAATTTTCGATCTCATGTATTTTATCAGTATACATTTCTTTAATTTTCTGATAGATGAAAAGAATTTTTCAGCAAAAAATTTGAGTGAGATGACATTATTACATCAAAACTTCATATGTATACATTTATTACGATGAAAATTTTTATAAAATATATTTTTTAATAAGACAAATCAGAAAATATAGTAATGCTGAATCGCATTGCACTGCACAAACGATGAAAAAGCTGTTCTTAAAAATGCAAAAAAATATACTGCAGAAAAAAATTCTTTAATTTCTTTTACGTTTTTCAAAGGGATTGATCCTGTTAGTAATTCCGATAAGATAAGAATGCTTCAAACTCTACCAATTAATATTTTGTACAACGGAAAATTTTGTAAAAATATTTGTGCAATTCTAGAAATACAAAATACAAATATTTTCATATCGTAAAAGTTGAAGCTTGATTAAAAATGCTTTACAACTAAACATTTTTAATATTCCTTTTTCAAAAACAAAATTTTTGAATAATTTTTTTAATTCTTCATTGTCACATTTTCCTGGTGAAAGAAGTTTGTCACACTTGGGTCGAAATGACCCAGTCCATTTTTTTCAAGCTGTTGGTATACAATATACATCCTCAGTGTGACGAAGAAGCGTTAGTAATGGTATTTCAGCCCTAAACGTTTTTTGCTATGACCAAGTAATAGAAGTAAATGAATACTGTACAAACCAAAGTTCTATATAAACTTGTTGGAAATAAAATTCTACAATTTTTTTACGATTCGAAAGAATTAATTTTGTCAATATTTTCAATAATTTTTTCACTTTTTATTAATCTATACACAAATACAAAGAGGGTGAGTGTGTTCTTTGTGTACATCAATAGTGCAGGATATAAGATTTCGATGACTATAATTACACAGCATGTCTCTGAATAACGCTATTAATCTGTGGTCAAATTGTGGTGGGATTTGTACCACGTGAAAACCTACGTTACCAGCCAAGAGTGCTCAGAGTTACAGTTTTGTGTTCTTTTTCCACAACGATATATGAAAAGAATTTGAAATAGTGAAGGACTTGCAATGACTTATCTTGTGAGATTTGCACGAGCTTCTTTTGAAGATCTCTATCGACGAGAAATTTGCATCGCCAAAGCCCAACTAAAGCACTTTTTTTATACATAAATTGTATTTTAATTTAATTTCATGTTGGCTCCTCATTGCGAATAATCGAAGTTATTATTTTTTTACAATTTGTGTTTTAATCAAAGAAAAAAGTAGAAAGTCATGTTCGTTGGGGTTGAACGTTGCTAATTTCGAGAAGATAAATTTTCGCACTTCTAAAACCATTAAACTATTCGATTCTTATATGAAGTCTAAAATTGACTCGTGTTCGTTCAATAAACCACGGAATGCTTTATTGTTAAGTAGAATAATGATTAAAGCTGAACATAATTTTTAAAAAACCACAAGATTCTTTTAAATATCAAAATTTACTGAATACATGACAAATAATACTAACAATAGTAATGATAACCAGTATTTTATATGGATATTAAATTATTTTCAATTGTCATGTTGCGACAGAGTTTAAAGTGACAGTGATCAAATTTCTTCGTTTTGTTTTTAATGAAATGCGAAATTTAAAAATCTAGGCCTAGTAACGATCGCATAAAACGATTCAACGTAGAGTAATAATCTTACTGAACGCAGTTTGCTCGATGATCCGTTTTAATCTCGATCTACGTATCGACGACAAACCGCAATATTTCCCCTTCCAGTTTGCAAAAAAGCTAGACATGTTATCGATACAACATTCAGAAAAAAAGAAATCACATCTTATCTCTCGCCTCTCGAGCATGCCTCATCCGCTTTTATATTTACACCAGATAGAACTTTGCAGCTTGTGCTTTCATCCGTTATCCGCTCAACGTACGAAATTCAAAAAAATATTTTTTCCTACGTAACGATGATAGTTTATGAACATTTGGTGTCAATGAAAATGATGAATTATATCGAAGTATGCGCGTGTCTCCCATCTCATTCGTAAAAAAGCATTCATTAAACTCTGAAAAACCGTTTCGCTAATATATTCGAGAATTCTCTCCTCAAAATTCTTGATCAGAAAAATATTTGCTCGGATTGTAATAACCACTCTCAGAAATCACATTTTAATGTTAATTCTTAAAGTTAAGAGGCTATTGTTTGCGTAGATTAGCACCGGCATGGTCGAACTTTTGTTTCTTATTTTTTTATTTTATTTTTTCCCTTAATTTCTTGATTATCCCTCGAATGAATTAGAATCTATCGCGCATAGCTGCTAGACCCGTTAATGTTGCTTTTGCCTGGAATTGGGCTTAGTGGTGTGATTCGATGCGTTATTGGCAGATGCATTGTCAAGCGAGACATCGGAAATATCGTCGCTGCTGTCGCTTCGAATATCACCTTCCATCTGTTGAAATAATTTTGGCATAATTCTACGTGAAGTTGAAACATTCGCGTGTTTTTTTCGGACCACGAGATTAGGCAAATGCCAGATACATACCTGGCCAGCGTAAATAGCATTATACGCGATTTTGAGGATTAACCAGGTCCAAACGATGTGGAGTCCCAACAGTAGTATCAGCAATGAATTAAATATATAATACGCCGGAAACATCGGTACTATCTTAGGAGCCTCGATCGATGTACTGAAAATTATACGTATCAAATATCAAAAAATTATACATATCAAACTTCAAGATCAAATTTTTATCAATATTCTAAATTGAATATTTTGTTAAAAAAAGTTTTATACTTTTCTTTTTAAAGTTTAACGTTGTAAAATACATAAAGATTATATAATCACTGTTTTTAGGAATAATCCTTTACCTATAAATAATCCAGAACGGATATACGACCGTCCGTGTTGCGATCCATAGTAATGTAAAAATAAAAAATATAAAATCACATAGTTTTTGGTACTTAGCGTACTTGGCCATTTTCGCCGCCTGAAACGAAAAACAAGATAGATGAACATGTTTTTATTACTTTTTTTAGCTCATTGATAAAGGGATACAGACCTCTAAGAAAATATCAGCGCAATCGTGTACGACTAAAACTAACGAGCCGATTCTGGTTAAGTTTCCAACCCACGAGAAGCACATTAGTATAATCGTTGCTATGTGATGGATAAACATTTGCCAGAAATCTTTTCGTTTAACGTCGAAGAATTGCGATATACAGAGAGACCAGTAAAATGCCATCGATACCATGTAGTACCACCAAACGTCATTGGTCACCGAATGATAAGGATATCCGTAGTAGCAATGATTTATATCCCAGAGCCATGGCTTGTCCCAGAGGATAACGATACCGTAGATAAAAGAGTATGTATAATACAAACATCTCCAGCTGAAAAAAATTATCGTTACTGACCACATTGAAAATGAATTTAAATATCGTGTAAAATTAATTCAATGTGAATTTTATCAAGATGTATGAGATCGCATGCAGTATTATTATAAAATAATCATTTAATTTTTATACTGCTATTCATCAAGTACTCAAGGATAATTTCATTTATTTGATTGAATTTTTTCTGCGATTCATTTTCGATTTTTTACCTATTTTCACAGAATTTGGTCAATGTTGAAGGCCTGTCCTGAGAACGTCTTAGCCTCAGCCACCTTTCCACCTGACGCTCACTCCAATCCAATTGTTTGGCTAATGAAAGGACCTGGGAACAGATATGCAAATAATTTACGTGAAAAAGCTTCACGATATACAAGGAACGATAAACAATAAAGAGAACATTCAAATGTGATGCAAGCCATAAAGCATATCGACACGAATTTGCATTTTTGTAACGTAATGGAGGAAAACTTTTCTTCAAAGAAACTTAATTTCTTCCTGGATTTATTAATTTTCAACTTCATTATATTTCAAGAATGTAAAATTATAATTATTATGATAATTATCATTGTCTCAGGTATGTTATTCGCTTTTCTCTTGAGGATGAATTGGAGACGTTTTGAAAAAAATGAAAATGAAACGAAATTTTGTCCATTATTTTTGAATGCATGAACAAATTTTGTGCCACATTTTGAATCAATAGATAGATGGATGGACAATTATGAGCATTTTTTTTTCTTACAAGTTGAACGACATTTGTTCCAGATTTATCAATTTCTCTTATCATCTTCACTTTTACTACCAAACTACTGTAAAAAGGACTGAATCATAAAGCGATACGAGCAGTGTCGCTAAATTACAGGTCTTCCTACATATTCATTGAGAAAATTGAAGTTTTCAACGAATTTTTGAAACTCGATGACAAAAATTATCGATTTTTTTCAATTTTAAGAATATTTATTTTTGCAATTCAGTAGGTTCTCAATCATCTCATCCAAACTCGTTCATAAATATCAAGGCATACAATTTTAATACCTTGATATTGGAATGGCATGTGCAATGAGATATTTTCAACTTGAAATATTTACAATTCTAAACAATGCACCTTTTTGAGAATTGAACAGTGTTTACATCAATGTTCTGATTAAGTACGGACATTTTGATGTAGTTCTATGGAAACGTGTATTTATACTCAACTACTTTAAACAATCATTTCTCAGAGATTGTACCTCTAGTTCATCCTTGAAGAAGAGAATAAATGAAAAAAAAAATATATCCATATATACATTTTTTGTTGAATTTGAATATTATCAACTTCAACAAGATATTAAAATACACTTTTGAAAATTATATTCAAGTGACTATTGTCTCTTTGCGGTGATGCAACAATTACCTGTTTATGCTTAAATTTTTTACCGATGTAAGCTTTTTCCAGAATGGCATTAGGCTCAGCTCTCTTGGATCTTATTGTTTTGATGCCTATAGAAATTCCCACAGGAGCAAACCAGTACCTAAAGAGGATAATAGACTTATTTATTTTTTTTTTTTTTCAAAGAACAAGATATACTTATGTTCTGTAAATGCGATGCCACAGAGACTTGAAAAAAATACTTCTCATGCAAAATGATTTAGGTTCATGTTCCAATTTCAAATTCCATTATGCTTGAATTATCAAATATTGTTATCAGAAGTCTGGTCAAATAAAACATACTGTATTACATAAAAAGTCAGCAACCTTTACTGGTTATGAGATAAGAATTTTAAATTTAATTTTCACAAGATTGAAAGTAACATGAGGTTAATCCAAAAATAATGCATTTATTAAATCTGCAAGTGAACAAAAAGCTGAAAAAACTTTTTTTTGTCGTATTGGAATGAGCAGTATAATTTAGTCAATTTACCATAAATTCAATGGAATGATAATAACCTCCATTATTTTCAAACTCAACTAATTATTTACAATACAAAATTATCCACTATGTAAATAATTAATCACAAAAAAATTATTTAAAAAATATAAATATGAAAAATGAAGGCACATTATTCAAAGTGCCCAAACTTTCTGAATCAGATATAATTTTCATTCAGAAAATCCTTTTTTTATACCCATTATAATCAAAATTTTTAAAACTATATTTAATTTTTTAATTTTTATCATTTATGAAAAAATAAAAAATATTTTAATCGTAAAAACAGGACGAGAAATTATCGGTGAAAATAGAGTTCAAGGAAACCGTGATGAGGAATACAATTTCATAATCTACAAACAAAAAATAATAACAGAAAAAGTAGCTAAGTACTTGACAATAGTTTTTCCTGTTCCCTCATTACATTTTTAGCTTCTTCGTCATTGGGACATCTCTCATTAAAAAGCTATAATAAAGATTATGAAAAGGAGAGAGCACAGAATGTTGAACACGTGACGACGAATACTTGGTAGGATCGAATAGGAATAGGACGTTGCATTTCCTTCGCAAGAGAGAGAGAGAGAGAGAGAGGTGGAGAGTCAGAGAGAGGGAAGTCCTAAACGGAAAAGCTCGACCATCAAGCGGCTCTTCGTGTATGACGTTAAAAAAGAAGACACAGGTAGTGATTATGTACAATGTACAATAAGAATGACGTTGAATACCCGCGTAACCTCTCTGACAACCGGAAGTTGAATTGGCAAAGCCGGTATCGTGATTAGAGGGACGAAAAAGAAAAAATATTGTGATCGAAGGACACGTACCTTTCAAGAGCGTATCTCAAAGCCAGCAAGCAAAATGCCATGGGGAGAGGATAAATCAAATGATGAGAATTGGCATATTTGTTGTCCGCATTCGGTGCAATGTCGTCCCACGTAATATTCGGTGGTAACCAAACGTCAGGTGACCAAAAAGCCGACGATACGTTCTTTAGGATCTCCATTATTTTTCAGATCCTCGCTGAAAATCGGCGAATCGAACGATTTGTCCTCGCCTCACGCAGTTCCTCCACTACACTGTGATAATTGTTGAAACGAGGGCGACATGGAAATGAAAAAATTCTTATGTTCGAACGAATATTTAGGTTCTGTTGAAACCGCCTCGAGAGGACTGAATCACCGGCACACACGTTTCTCGCGAATTGAGAGCGTACACTTACCTACACCGCGAAGGAATGCACGAGAGGCCCGACCGGAGCGTGTTACAACGCGTCAGTGTGCGTTCGTGTCTATGGGCGGCCGCGCTTCAAGCTTATACATATCGAAATAGAAGGCGCGGTTCTTCGCAGCCGAATCTCTATCGCGAGTCGCATGCATGCGAGTTCCATATATGTATGTCATTGGACAAGCGGGGGAAAGAAAAAGTTACGTCGCGACCTCTTCAGTAGAATTGTCTATGTATTGCTTTCGAATTTTCCCGCCAATAATTGAACGCTACGTCCCCACTTCAAAAATTATTTTCTTTCAGTAAAAACACGAAAATAATATTTTCCGCATTTGGAATGAATTGCTCGATCGCTGTTATTGAATCCAAGGTTTTAGGTTTACAATAAAAGAATCGCTGAAGAGAATAAATCATTTTATAAATTATAAGTTCAAATATAAATTGTACGAAAATTATTGATAAAAATCGGTGTTAAACCTATTTTAATATTGATATCGCTTATAATTGAACAAATATTATCCATTCCTCACTTTTTTCGCGTATGTACTTTGACAAAGAAAGAAGTATTCAATTTTGGTAAATTTATAATCTTGTTTTCATTGAAGGCACTTTATATATTTATTTATCAGTACAAACAGCACTTCACATTTGAAAAATATTGTAAAAAAACAGATGCATTAAAAATACCAATTATTCTAGCCATACAAAAAACATTCATTCCAATTTTAAGACATGGATCCAGTTATTCAATCACTCATACATAGTAACATCATAACTTACATTAACTAAACTAAAAACATACATGAGAATTTTCCACTTTCGCAGAATACAATGAAAATTACAAAAATATTTTCTCCTTCAGAATAAATTGAAAGATGTCCTCGTTATTTTTCCAATTTGAATACTACTGTTTGCTCTGAGAGAATACTTTGTTTAGATGATTGTTGAGGGTTTTGAGTTGTTGCAGAGTAGTATCATCGAATTCTGGCATATGGGAGAGTCTGAGACCCGGATTAGGCAGCAGAGATATAACATCCCCATTTTGCAATGGAACATTTATATTGGCTGTGCGCTCTTGAACTATGGAGGAGACGAGGAGCGGACTTCCCTGCATGCTCAGGACCATTTCACCTTGCCTGGGACGCCTCAACACATTCATTGGAGTATTTGGCTTAATCTTCGGAGTTACGATTGCATAGGATGGCGCTCCATTTTTCATCGCAGGAGTCTTGAACTTACTGCTGCTCGGAGGACAGCGTCCTGCGGTTTTTAAGAGATTGTTCCTGTTTTCTTGATCGCTCTTGGTCGAAAGTTGCGAAGTCCTGCTCCTAGAACTGCTTCGGGATATCCTTTTCTCTTCTTTTTTGGTTGGTCCATTATTGGATGAACTACGATGTCTTCTTGGCTCATGTTTATTTGAGTTTCGTGTCGTATTAATTCGGGATATGTGAGTTCCTCTCGCTGTAGTGGATTCTGTTGCATATCCATCGTCGGAAGCAGCTGTAGCTCGTAACTGAGCTTTCTTTGGTTTACCGGTAGTTTTAACAGCTGATGAAATCTCTGAAGAGTCATCGGTTGTTTCCATTGGAACTTCTTTCTGGGTGTTCAATTTTGTCAAGATTTCACCCAGTGTCAACTTTCGTACTCCCTTCGGCACGCCGACCAATGTTACGTCAATCATATTCTCTAACATGCTGAGTTGTAATGCCAAATCCGCCTCGAGCTTATGAATCTTCTGGGCGCATTGCCTCTCGAAATCTTTGACAATTGAGTCGCATGCATCGGACGGTCCGCGAGATTTCGTCTTTCGTGTTTGTTTCGTTCGTACCATTTTTTTCCTTGCTGATTGAGAGCAGCGAAAAAAAAAAGTTGCACGGAATGATGATTCGTTTAGGTTTTTCGAGTCTGAGCGAAAATAGGTTTCGATCAAGAATTTCAAACGTTTTCAACTCAATCGGACATAATCTTTTTCGTCTGCACTTTCTTATTCCTGATGAAACTACAACTTTATTGCGTGAATTTTTGCTTTCGAATGGCGGTAGAATGGTAGAAACTACAACAGCCGCTCTAACGTATTTTGCTTTGGACCGCAAAGTTTTGAATTCACCATGGATGATCAAAATCCTTGCGTGAGAGGAATGTCTATTACAAAATCCGAGAGAATTTCGATAGTTCATAACTCGACCACCTCTGTTTCTCAGAAATTAACACTACCGCCCTCTACGAGGGAAAATCGGAAGTCTCATTCAAATTTTAAAAAATTCGTGATGAACTTTCAAAACGTTTAGAGATTAAATATTATTATAAAAACTAGAATCGAAACCTTTCTTTGTATTAATATAAATAAATTAATGATTTGTTATGCCATGGAAAGGAAGAGAATAGAGCGATCTCCAATAATTAATACGTAGATCGAAAACCTTGGAAAATAAAACCTCTCTGACAGCTCGGTTATTGAGTTGAGTGATTCCAAGTTCTTTTTCTTGAGACCTTATCAAAATCGATTAATTTAGCGATATGATATCAATAATCAAAGTTAAATCTTAAAAACTATTCTTCTGTGGCATTGCATTATTTTCTGCGTGACTTTGCTCTATTCAAAAGCTTTCAGAGATTCTCGAAACGTACACATGAATTTCGCAAATAATATGAAATAGTATTTCATGCACAATCCTGTGACAAGATAAAAAATGTTACTCAATAAATGTATTGATAATTCAAAAATTAAAATGACTGGGCAATTTCAGACGTGCCATCAGTTTCAACGTTTTTATCTTACATCAGAATTAATGACCTAAAAATTTGTTATTGCAACTTTTAATGTAATTTCACGGACATGCGAAATCTTATCGATTATTTTTAAAGGAGCCATAATCAATTTTATATAAAGCCGGACAGTAGCACAATGTTTCCCAGTAACTTGTCAGAGTCTCTGTATCGTTTACTGATACGAGAAATCGAAGAGCAATGAGCTTATGCTATAAATCGATTATTTAATTGTGAAATGTGCAAATTGTGTTAAAAAGAAAAAATATAGTATTTAATATTTCTTATTAAATATGATTTCCACCGTTGGAATGAGTCCGTACGTTGCTCAGTCTCTCGCCGCTTTCGTCGGTACGCAAATTTTCGAATATTTCAAAAATCAATTCATTCGATTTTGAAAGCTTTTCGACTTTACATCTGCTTGTTTAAAAAAGCGAGTTATATGTAGATTTTTTTTTAAATTTCAATT
Source organism: Cremastinae sp. B BG-2022a (assembly GCA_030522605.1). Classification (NCBI taxonomy): domain Eukaryota; kingdom Metazoa; phylum Arthropoda; class Insecta; order Hymenoptera; family Ichneumonidae; species Cremastinae sp. B BG-2022a. The sequence continues at coordinate 15,245 of JAPYYX010001314.1, read as the reverse complement.
AAACTAGCGTGCTTGGGGATGATTGACATTGGAATAGTCGTCGGCTGGCCCTCGCCCAGTCTACCGAAATTTCTGCCTGCACAGGGCAACGAAACCAGAGACGAGAATGAACTTTTGCTAACATCGGAGGAAAGTTCGTGGGTCGTGAGTATAAGTTTTTTCGCCGCGATTCTGAGTCCACTAACGTTGACGTATTTGCTCGACGGATTCGGTAGAAAATTGTCATTGCTCGCGATGGTGATTCCCCTGTTGGTTTCCTGGATTTTTATCGCTGCAGCCAATAATGTCACGATGCTCTACATTGGAAGATTTTTCGCTGGTATCAGTTTTGGCTTAGCTTTTCCCATCCAATCCACTTATGCAGGCGAAATAGCCAACGAAAAAATTCGCGGATTTATCGGCATGATGGTGTCCATAAGTCTCCTCGTTGGATGCCTGTTCGCCTTTTGCGCCGGACCTTGGATCTCCACGAGAACGTTTGCCATCCTCTCGACCGTACCATTAATTATCTTCCTCCTCACGTTCTTCTGGATACCGGAAACTCCTTATTTCTGGTTGATGAAAGGTAATAATTTTTTATTTCATTTTTTTTGTTATCAAAATTTTACGTTAATATTTGACGATATATTTTTACTTTGCAGGAAACCGATCTAAGGCGAAATCTTCTCTCATGTGGTTAAGACGGAGAGACGACGTCGAGGAAGAGCTGGCGATCATTGAAACGAGTGTCTTGAAAGACATGGAAAATCGTGAGAATTTTAGTTTGGGACTGCTCTTTCGGACGCCCTATTACCGCAAGGCTATGTTCATTTCTCTCGGTCTCTTAACATTTCAACAATTCACCGGTGGTGCGGCAATTCTATCGTACGCGGGTTTGATCTTCGAAAATTCAGGATTAAAAGACTGGAACAATTACTCACTCATGCTTCTGGGTGTGGTGCAGGTCCTTTCGAGTATCATCGGCGGTTTCATCATCGACCTGACAGGACGTCGCAAAATTCTTATGATTTCATCGCTCTTTACAGCGTTTTTCATGATCGTCGAAGCCGTTTTTTTCCATCTAAAGTATCTCAAGTACGAAACCGATGATTTTTCTTGGATTCCACTCGTCGCGCTTCTCGGGTTCAATTTGTCAATCACTCCTGGTTTATTTTGTACTCCTTGGATCGTAGTTACGGAACTTTTTCCTACAGACGTAAAGGCCTTTGCGAGCATGCTTATCGGAATGTACGGCTCCGTTGGTGGCTTCACTGTCAACAAAATTTATGAACCAATCGACACCAATTTTGGTGTCCACTGGAATTATTATCTTTTCACGTGTTTCCTTCTTGCGAGCATTCCCTTCGTTTATTTCTTCCTTCCAGAAACAAAGCAAATGTCCCTAGAAGATATTCAGAAGAAACTGAATCCGAAACACGATTCGATCGAAACGAATCTCCATTTCGATGTACGTGCTGAAAAGTGACCTTGAATTTTTGTATTTTTAGATATTAAGAATTTTTAGACATTAGAAATTCAAGTTTTACTTATCTACTGAGATCGAAATCTAAATAGTACCAAAAATCACATTGTATTAGATCTTATTTTTAACTATCGATTAAAATACGATTTTAAGAAAAAAATATATTTGTACAGAATATAATACCGTTTTTTCATTCTCGTTATATCGAGAGAAATTTTTATTTTTTACACAGGAAAATCATATTACAAGTTTACAAGATAATTTCGATAAATGAGAAAAATCAAACTTGATTCACATTAACGTATACTTCGAATTCGCTTCCTTTCTCTGTACAGTGCTAGCTGTTGAACTGAAAAATGCAAGTTAATTCCCAAATTAATTTTGTATTGATGAAATCTTAAATTTAGAAAATGTAATTCTAGCAGACTGTAATACTTACTGTACGGATCAAATTTCATAAATTCTAGTTTCTCGGCAGCTCTTTCACGTGCGAATGGAAACTTATGTCCACTAGCTGTACTTTCGAGTAAAACTAAAATGTATCTGAAATAAAAACGAAATAACAATGAAATATAGATAAGACATTGAATATAGTGTATTTTTAGGTTAGTAAAAATTAGAAGATCAAATAACTTCGTTTTGTACGAAGCAAAATTTGTATTATAGCTTATAAAATTGTAGACAGTTTCAAATAGATACTGTTTGAGAGATTAAAAAATACAACAGAATATTTCGGTACGAGTCTGTTCTAAAACATTCTTTATAGAGGTTATGGAAATGTGATTAATTCCTTTAATTATATGAACTGTAACAGTGGAATGTCAACTTACTTGCTTTTAGCTTTCTTTGCGAATCGAATCGCGGATAGATAAACCATTCTCGTACTTTTTCAATGATAACGTGTACCTTAGCTAACAATTTACATATAAATAAACGGATTCGAAAGACACAGCTGCGTGTTTCGTGATGAGAACTACATTACCAATGGAGAAGAAATTTCATTCGGCATTCGGCATATTGAAATAATTTTTTTTCTGCATACTCATACGAAAAGTACTTTTTGTTAATTTCCTCGTCAACGTATTTTTTGAACTTTTAATTCCCTCTTTGTTTTGTAAAATAATTATACGAAAAATTCGGGTTTTTACGTTTTGCGAGTAAAAAAAACCACTGCGTTACCAGTCGAGCATTCCATTTGTATTCGGACACATATTGAAAAAGCTTTACATTATTTTTATGATAACTTTTAAAAATATTCAATTCTGTTTTTTACATGTAATACATGTAATCAAATTTCTATTTTTCAAATTTACTCATTTAAAAAATTTTTGTTAATTTTTTTTGTTTTGTAAAAATATAATTCAAGATTTAATTGAGTACACACAAGACGATAATAAAATACAAATAGTAAAAAGAACAAGCGTCCGTCTCTCTTTGGAGTAGAAGAGAATTGGAGGGGATAAAAAAAGGCGCTCATCAACGGAACACACCGAGAACTGTGTCCTGCGCGTCGAATATATCTCGAGCGTATTAGAAAAGTGTCTTTCAATTTCAATCCAAACGTTCCCAACAAAACTAATGGGCTTCCTTTTTTTCGCGATCAATCGTTTTTTTAACATATTTATGAGTGTTTTATAAAAACTGCCGGAATATGGACTTGAGAAATTTGTATCGTGTCGAAATGTCGGAATGGGCGTGCTAACGCTTCTAACTCAAGTACGACGCTCTAGGACTAGATTCGTCTCTCACTTTCTCCGAGCGAAAAAAAAAAATAACAAATCCTCTCTAGACAATCTTCAACGAACATTCATCGTTGGGTATTGAACGAATTTCAAAAATGGTTAAAGGTAAGAATTAATATCTTCATAGATTTATTTACAACGACTCGAGTCATACATGAAATTTTATGTCAGGTTATATTTTGTACGGTCATTGCTTTTCATTTAGTTTTTCGTATCTCGCCGTTAAACGCAACTCATTATTTTTCTATATCGTATAAACAAAACACTGCTGATTCAAGTAGATTATGATTTTTTTTCAAGTTATGAAATTTTCATTCACAGTTCTTGGAAATTTGTTTTCCTGTACACCGTTCCATATTATTTATCCACAAATTTGTATCGATTTTCAGATAATTCTAAATTTTACTATAAATTTATTATTTTTTCCTTGATTTCTGAAAAATATTTTGACAATTTTTACATTCAGAAGGAATAAGAACTTTGAATTTTATTGATTTAAGCGCTTTGCCTCTTCTCATAATCTTAGACAACGTACAATGGATTATTTTTCTGAATTATAGAAGTTGAACAGAAAGTTCAGTTTTGGTAATTAACAAACACTGACAGTAATTTATAAATTCTTTAAATTTTCACGTGTGTTCCTTTTTAGTGTAGAAAATAAGATAATGGTTGAAACTGATAAGCATTTTTTTATACTCATTGAGCTTTAATAAATTCTGCAAAATGATTGTTTTATGCGTCTCAAAATGTTCCATTGGAAAAGCAAGACAAACAGATTTTAAATTCCCAATTTATGCCAATTTACTCTTGAAAAGGGTAAACATAATTTTCTATTTTTATTTAAAGGTAGAAGAAAACGAGGTCCACCCTCAAATTCTACGAATCCGAGGACACAGGCTCTCTCCAGAGCTATTGGCCCGGTCGTTTCTCCCTTGAGGAAAGAGTCCAAGCTTGAACTTACAGGAAAAAGAAATCAAAAATCTGACCTGACAAAAGTAAAAGCAGAAAAATCGCCTGTTCGGATAACATCTTATTTTAGCCCAGAAGTAAGTGAAAGAAATTATATCGTTTCCTACAACTTGCTTTTTTATACACTTGTTCTGCTATTTTTGATTTAATTTTTTATTATGAAATTAAATTGTATTTGTTAAATTACATATTTTATTCTCCAGCAGCAGCAAGAAAATGAAATTCCTGGCATCAAGAGCTTACGAAGCAAGCAAAATGGTGAGCTCTTGGGAGAAACCGAGCAATATAGTAATGGAAACATTAAAGTGGAAGAAGCAGACGATAATCATTCACCGATTAAGGAATTATTTAAAACAGATGGTAAACGAAAACTTTCATTTGCATTCATAAAATATTCAATATGACACGATATTTTAATGTTGAAACATTGTTTATAACTTGGAACTGCTTTTTGATTTGCAGAAACTCCGGTCGCCGTACCGTATCGAGATCCCCCAACACCGCATAGAATAAATATGCCAAATGATCAAACGGACGAAGACGAGAAACTTTTGAATGGAAAAATAGAAAAAAAACCAAACACTTTGTCCCCTATTCAAAGAATCGCCATAAAACCGGATGGTCGTAGACGTGGAAAATTTAAAACTAACGCCTCAGTAGGTTCACATGGCGACAAAGCTTCGTTGGATGCGGAGAAATCTCACAAAGTCACGGAATACTTTCCCGTGAGACGGAGTGTCAGAAAATGCAAAAAAACTGTTTTAGAGGAGAAGCAACGTGATCTCGAGAACAAAGTCGTTTGTCAAGTCGAAGATGGATTGGAGGTGAGTAATCCGATATTCTCTTTAAATTATTTTATTTAACAATAAATGTTTTTACCATATATTTGCGGGTAAAAGAACATTATTTATTTTCGCTTTCACTTTTATTCGTAGGTGAGACATTTCGTAGGGAAAGGTCGTGGTGTTGTGACGACACGAGAATTCGCCAAGGGTGAATTCGTAGTCGAGTACATAGGTGATCTAGTGGATCTGGTTACAGCGAAAAAACGGGAAGCCATTTACGCTCAAGATCAGAATACCGGTTGTTACATGTACTACTTTCAGCACCGTGGTCAACAATACTGGTAAAAAAATTTAACTGTTTTATGGATATGAAATTATAAAAATATTTAATTGTCCTATATAATATTTACGAAAATATGTTTATTATTTTCTTAGTGTTGATGCTACGGCAGAAACGGAGAAACTTGGCCGATTGGTGAACCATTGTCGGAATGGAAATCTAGTGGCTCGTGTAGTCGACGTCGCTTCCGTACCGCATCTCGTACTCACGGCTAAAGAAGATATACCGGTAGGCATCGAAGTAACGTACGACTACGGTGACCGGAGTCGAGAATCCATTCGAAATCATCCCTGGCTCGCGTTATAGTTCATGTTTCAAAATTATTTAAGAAAATGTAGACTTTTTTCGAGCACATCTTAAGAACGGATTCACTGTACGGCTTTCTCTTTGAGAATTGGAGAAATTGTTCAGGAGTCGCGTGACTATCATAGTCAAATTTCTTCAAACATTTTTTGGACTATTTTTGGAAATTTACACGGGCATATGTGCGTAGGATGTTGAGGTGTGTACAAAATTTTGAGAAACTTTATCCGTTACCAATCGAGTTTTTCACTACTGAAAATTGCAATTTTTATCATAAGTATAGGAAATCATAAAAAGATGCGGTTTTCTATAATTAGTATCTCAGTTCTTGAATGATGAGGTTTCGTTAAATTTCACACAATTTAATTTTTCAAAGATGGTATCTTAAATGATATTCGCACGACTTCTTAAAACAATTAATTTATCAGTTTTCTATGAGTAAATGCTATCGAAGGATTCAACCAAATGAATGAACGAATATGCATAAACTAATCTTCGTTCATTCATAATAATTTCGATATGCTATTACGGTATGAGCATATTGTACGGTTTTTCCGTCCTTAATTCTCGAACGACTGATGACTGGAGAGAAAAATATCACAGTCCCGACTTCTCTAGATAAATCATTAAAAAAACTTGAAACACGTTCATTCTAGAATTTTTTATCGTGCGTTTCGATGAATTGACGATCACGGGATGGCAAAGTAAATAGAAAATGTTTTTTTCACAATTCGGAAATGATGTGAAAACCGAGTGAACTGCGATTTTATATTAAAAACTTTTTTTGCGGATTATTGAGAGGCTCAGTAAAGTCTCGGTACAAGTCACGTGACAATTTTTACGTATACTTGTGAACTTCGAAACGTATTTTTTGTTGTTGATTCCTTTATCGTCGTATAGTACAACGTAGCAAAATATCCCACCTTTTTTCATAGACTCATCGTTAGATTAGCTTAAGTAAAGAAACGAAATTCTCATTGTGAACTTTTTTCAAAATTTCGGTTCTTCTTTTTTGGTGCGTACTTGAGAACCAGCGCGTGTACTTTATGAAAAAATGCCTTGTCGCTAAATGTGTTCGGCCTCGTAACTGTCGTCTAGGAAATAGAAAAAATATGAGAAAAATGACAACCGAAGAGAGGAACTAAATCTCTCAAAAAATGATACTATTTTCGATATGACAGGAAACAGAAAATGAAAAATAGAATTTTAATTTTTAGATCGATCCTAGCAATGAACAAGCGTACACTGATGGCCAACGTTTAAATAACTCAGACCAATCGTCCAGTGTTTCGAATCTTATTTTCTGAATAATTCTACATCACTTTATTATCTCTCAAAAGTAATTCTGTAATTATCAAATTATCATTGAATTTTCACATTTTCATCACAGTACGAAATAATTGGAAAACGGTCACTGTTTTTTTGGATAATGACCATCTCTGCACGTATTAAAAATGACATCGTATAATCTACGTATATAAAAGTATGCATAAATATATCCGTATGTAATATTATTTTAGAAATAGATTCAAGAATATCTCGATGGCTTTTAGGCACAATTTATGAATTTTCATTATCGCTCACTTGATACTTTTTCTCGGGTATACATACAGCAATTTCTGCCAATTCAAGTCTCGTTCAATTCGCTTATCAACAAGATTTTTAAAAAATGATTAATTGCTAGACACTGCCAAAATCGGTAAAAAATTATACGTTTTTTCGCCTACGTAGAGGGTCATGATGAATTGTTATCGGAGATAAGACTTATGCAATATATTATTGAATACGAAAGTGAAGTATAATGGAAAATCTCTACGAGGTTTGCAAAATTGAAACTCAACGTGAATTTTTTTTCAATAAAAAATTCACCGAAATAATTTTCCAATAACTAGAGATAAGAAAAAATTTGAGAAACAGATTTTTTTCTTTACGTTTCAATAATGCAAATTTCATGATGAAGAAGAGAACAAAATATTTCGATGACTCTCTCTATTCTAGGCTTATTAATTAGATACTTTCAATTTTTCACGACTTGGTAGATATAATTTCTGTCAGTCGTTTCGTTGATTCGATCCTCGAATCGTTGAACTCACGAGCGAGCAAATTATAACATCACGAATACCTCTTCGATTAATTTCAATATTTCCACTAGACGAAAAAGTTCTTTGTAAAAATATGTTGCGTATTACCAAGAATGGCGTGTAAATATTCTGGAATATAATTTATTCTGACGGTGTGACTTACTTTTTTCAATCGTTTTGTGGTGTTTGTCCGTCACGTAAATGTTAAAAAAATTAAGGAAAAAACCTTCAATGTGAGTCAGTTTCAAAATTCTTCAAACCCCAAGACAAAACAATCTTACACGGTGGAAGAATTTCAATTCCGTTCTGTTTTTTTTACAAACGAATTAATTTACGATTACAATTTATTACGAATAATTGTACAAATTTATGTATGTGTGCATGCTTGTAATCCCGGTAAAGGAGGCACATCGTTGATGCTTTGTCTTTCACGTTAAAATCTTTTACGAATAAAAAAAATGATATTAAATATTACTAATTATAATAATGAAAGCTTTCCAGAATTTGTGTCATATGTCTGAGAATTCCCTTAAGCAGTATTTTATTGTATATATTTTTTCGCTATTTTTTAAATTGCACTTATAAAAAAATAAAAAATATGTATTGAACACTGTTGATTACAATAATCAAATTTACAAATTCATGTAGTCTCAAAAAATGTTCATAAAATTAAAAGACTTAGACAAATTTTTTAAACCATAATAATTCTATTGAACAGAATTAGAATGACTCATTGATAATTACTGTAATATTTTTTCAGGTGCTACGTAAATCAGACTTAAAAAAAATTTCGGATAAACCGTCATGTTGACAAAAATGTGAAAAATGACCTTATCGATAAATAGGTCACACGATAGAAACTACACAAATGCGTAAAGAAATCGCGCCTCGCGAACATTTTCTAACGTGCGTTGTTTGTGCAGGTGGATTCGAAAAATTTTTCCTGTCTCGCGAAGGAACAGTAGCTTCGGTTTATAAAACAGCCAAACATTATTTTTCCCGAGTTACCAAGTTGCATGGCTTGAGAAACGTCCGCTCCGTAATTTTTACGCGGGTGTAATTAAAATCAAGATCATAAATAAAAATTATTGACTTCTGATTGAAATTTTCGTAGTACAAAGGATTATTCGTCATGCTAAATCGATACGAATTATTGCTGGAATATCCTTATGAAATTGATCGAGATTACTCGTACAAGTGAGATGATTTTTTATGTATTTTAATATTAAAAACTATTCGAATATTGTAAATAATATTATATTGTTAAATTTAATATCATAATGCAGATACACTTCCTGGCAAAAACGTCGAGAAGTCATGAAGTGTTGGCCGACGTTATTGGCGCTGTCCATCATACTCGTGGGCATTGCAACGACCGCTGGAGCTACGTGTGAGTATAGTAATAATTATTTACATCATCGGATTTTACTACATATTTACAATCAAGATAATGATCGAAATAAATTTTTCGTTGATTGTGTAAAAGATTATATCGAGTACGCAGGTAGTGTATTTTTATTTGCAGGCTGCAGTGTGGGAATATGAAGATCAATGGGTCAAGTGAAAACTACCAACCTCCGATAAAAAACGACAAGAACAATTCGAACGTGTTCGTGATGATCAAAACTTCAGCACATTTTCGAAATGAATTAACGTATTTATGAAATTTGCTCATTCTTAGCGATCTCGTAAAGTGATATGCGTGTATAGTATCTTATATAAATTCTAATTTTTATAAGTACAATTTGTACTCAAATAAATGTATATTTAACAAAAATTCGAATCTTCATCCAATTCCTCACGAATAATTTTATATCGTAAAAAACGTTTTTCATGTTTGAAATTTAATATCGCGAGTTTTTTTGTTATTACTCTTCTCATAATTATTGGCTGAATTTTATCAAAATAGAAAAATGTCAAAAAGTTTCTTCGCTTCGTGAATTCGTAAAATGACCTCGAACATAAAAAAGGCTCTTCTAAAAGTTCCTATAGATTCCAAAAACGAGAACAAACTAAATATAAAAACATATTGATGGTATTTACTTAGCTTTTTAAAAACCATATTTGAACGTTTCTGAAATTTTGTTTATTCAATAGTGCGTATATCACAAATAAGATGGGATCACGTGCGAATATCGTATATGAGCCCAAATATGCAGATCCCTAGTGTAAATATATAATGTACTTTTTCATACGTATATACTTTTATCATGTAATTGTATTAATAAGATCGCGTTTACAACTATATAACAATTTTGAGTGTCGTGCAAAATTGTTCACTCGTTCCAGCGACGTTCGAACTCATCGAAAGTCGTTTTTTTTTGTATTTTCTCTTCTCACTTCTTCCCGTAACGTGTGTACGCAGATCGCGGGACGAATATTCGCACAGATCCGAAATCAAGCGTCGGCTATCATACACGTTTTTGACCACATTTTTTTAGTTCAGGAGCAAGGAAGAAAGGAATCGGGAGCTCGCACATTTCTCTGCAATTTCAAATTTATGATGTTACACCTTTGTTACATCCTCGTGGCGATAACGTGATTTTTAAAAATTTTTTAGAGTTTAAATAATTCTTTACTTTTTTTATTTTCACATAATATCTTCGGATATATTTCAAAATATCTTCGGATTTCCGAAGATATTTTAATTACCATAATCGATCTAAAAAAACTTTAGTCAAATTACCCCAAGATCAATTTTTTTTGACACGTGAATAATTTCCATGTTATATTTATCGAGTTCATAAAAAATTTTTGCAAATCACGTTATACTCATGTTTGCATGAACAACTCCTCTGATTTTTCACGCATTTCGAGATGCGCGATTCGTAGAATTCGTGGACGTTTTTATTTTACCAAACGCTCTGTGTGTTTGAATTGTTTATCGACTTTTTCACAAGTCATACGAGCACACCTGTCCGTTTTTATTTACTCTGAGCTTCGCAATAGTTTTATTTTATATTCAACCTCTTATCGAATGAAATTTCGAAAACGATGCAGCATACATTTTCCATAACGTACAATAATGTATATATGTCATGTTATATACAATATATCAATTACGTCTCGAGTCGCGAAAGGAAATTACATAACATTAATGATTGCCACAAGCGAGAAGAACGTAGAGCTTTTTTCAAATTTGCTTCTCTCTTTGTTTCTGTTTTTTCTGCTCTTTTTTTAGTGATGAGATAAGAGAGGGGGTCATTTTTCGCTTTCTTTTCGTGAATTCAGAGTAGAAATGCTTGTTGCATTGACGAATGTGAAAAAAAAGTTGACAAAAAAATAGAGGTTAGGTCTTTGGATCGTTGTTTACGTGTGACAAAGCACATTCCCTACATTTTTTTTTTGAAAATTATCATTTTTGATTCGAACGATTCCAATAGCAAAAAGCCTCACATCTTCGTTTTCCTTCGATCTCTACTTAACAATAATTGTCGAAAGAAAATTTTTATGTACATAGGAATGTCACAGTTCTGATAATTTTTCTCTCTTTTTTTCTTTACTCTTTTTTGCTCCTTCACAGAGATCACGTTTATAGCTTAATATTTACCGTAATGAAATTTTTCGTCTTCTCTTAAAGTAAACCAAGAATATCGTAATATTTTATACATTTAATCTTATCATAATTATTTGTGAAATTCGTGTGCGACTTTAGTGTCAGCTTTTTGCTTTTGGACCTCGAGCAGAAGGTTCAAAGAGAGAAATTTTACGCTCGCGAAATTGTCCCAGTTTTTTTGTTCGCTCTTTCATTCTCGCTTTCCGTTTTTTTTCTTCATTTTTTACCCAAACTTCTTTCTTTTACCTTCAATAATCCTCGAGCCATATCTTTTCACATTGTTCTTTTTTCTGCTCGAGAAAAGAAACTCGGCCTGAAACGAGCTTTGGTCCAAAAATAATAAAATCACGTAATCGCTGAACAATTTTAATTAAGCTAAATAATAATGTAGCTAAAAACTAGGAATTTAAATTCTGAACTATTTGCAACTCTGTACGCTACGATGTAAAATTTGTAAACATTATTAGCCCGGAAATTCTAGCAACAATTAAAGCTATCTCATAAATAAATAACAAATTTAATTAATTTATAACTACGCTTTATGCGTCTCGCGAGTAAGTAAAACCAGTTGGTTTTTAATGATAGAAACGACGAATAAAAAGTTCGAAGAGCACCAAGTCACTTTTTAAAAATTATTGCTGTAAGCGATCTCAGTCTCCAAAAAAAATCCTCAAATTCTTAGAGATTTTTGAGGATCTCTATAAAAAATATTTTTGATTAATTGAAACAAATATTCTCAACATTATTTATAAGAATCGGAAATTTTATATGTTTTGATATTGGATACAGCAAGAAAATACTAAATACTAAATTATTGCTTTAAGCCACCGCTATCTCAAACAAATTTATCAATTTTTTAAGACTTACGAAACTCTATAAACATATGATTTTAATTAATTGAAACAAACGTACATTTCTTCAATATTATTTTTAAGAATCGAGAAAATTTATAGCTTTTGATATTTCCTGCAGCAATAAAGGATTAAAAGTGGACGAATTTATCGCCGACACGTCGATCTAGCGAGTTGAATAAGTTTCCATCAGTAAAATACTCGTTTTACTTACGTAGATACAATTTATTTGTTTATCGTATAGTATTTGCTCTAAGAGACGAAGCGGTCGCTCTTGCAGTTATCCCAAAAGGCTCCAGGCCTTCTGATATTTTTTTCCCTCCATTCAACATAATTTGTTCTCTCTTTGCGCAATTTCTAAATCGTGCGATTGCCTATTATCGTTCTCCGGACCATCATTCTTTTACGCTAAATTCTATCTTTATTTTTTTCCATGATTATTACGATTCAACTACAGAAAAATGTCAGAAACGATTTCGCGATGTGTCGGTTTCTTTTTTCCTTTTTACTTATCAATTACTCGTGATTTTTTATTTTTTCATCTACAATGCAAATCTGAATTTTCACAGGTGAGTGAACGTAAAAAAAAATTCTCTAATTTTAATCATTCTTGTAGAAGCTCCAACGAAAGTTTATCGTTAATTTTATCGACACTGGAATTTTTTTCTTTTAATTTACTAAGCAACCCTGCAGCTGCTACTAAATTCGTGTTCATTCGCTTTTATCGCTACTTAATAATACGCTAGTATTTTTTTATTCTAATGTTTCATGCCAGCGTGTCGTGTCTGCGATTTATTTCGCTCTCTCTCTCTCGGATTAAGGATTTTACGCTCATGATGATTTATCTCAAAATTTATAATCTTCCTATCGTACGTGAACTATTTTTATAGCTTACGATCCATCATTACTTTACTATTATTACTAATATTATAAGTATTCTTCTCTTTTGCATTATTTCGCTATTTTCTCCTCGTTCCGATCGACCAAGTGACTAGAAGGCGAAATATCATTCTTTCTAAAAACGAACATAAATTAAAATTATACAAGTGATTTTGTCCCGAATGATCGTCTTTTCAAATTTGCCAAGTGCTAATTCTCCTGCACATTTTTGTTACGCGGGTCAAAAACTTTTTCCGTAAAATTGCGATATCGTAAAACGAGTCTTGAAACACTTTCAATTATCTTCACTGAATTTTCCTAGTACGTATTTTTGCGATTCAATGTTTTCGTCACTTTCTCACATTTTTGCACACTCAAAAGTTTTTCAGGCCGCAACGAAATCGAATTATCAACGTAAACGATTTACCAGTTCCTCGATCGTGGAAAGTATTTTATCTTTACTGTATATTTAGTTTTATTATCATTATTATATTATTTATATTATTATCATTGTTGTTGTTAAATCTCTTGCGGACAAATGATTATCATGAGTGTTGGACTTACGACCTGACGGGACAATCGATGAATCGAACGTTCGTTAGAAAAACGATGGGAATTATCGGAAAGATAATGAATAAAATTTAGCTCGAATTCTACGGAACATTTTTTTCTCTTGCCCCGTTATCAGTTTTTTGGTTTGTTTGTTTGTTTGTTTGGTGTCGTCAGAGCGACCAGCGCCCAGTCAGGGACCTGTGCTATTGATACTCTTCGAGTTTTTCGCTCTCATTGCGAGGCAAAGTAAAAGCTCCGTCTTCGATCTGACGTGCACTTTCGAAAATTGGTGCTGAAAAAAGAATAAATTAATATAAAATTGGAAGTGCTTCAAATAAAAAAGAAATTTAAAAAATAATGTAAAAATGATCTAAAAAATTAATAAAAATTGTGAAAATTAAAAATTAAAAATCAGTTAATTTTTTACGAAGCTCGAAACGTTGCGAAAGTTCTAAAAAAAAGATCAGGTGAGCAGCGATGACAGGTTGTTTAACATTGCCTCGATGATTATTCGAAAACTCAGTTTTTCGTATCAAATTGTTAACGCATTATGTTCATCTCCATTGGCTCCTTCAATTTTAGCCTCCTGAACGCTCCTAAGTCACTTACATAAGAAGATCGACGATATCTCAACGCAATTGAGCAGACAAGTCAGCATATCAGGCAATTGCCCATTTTCCCATCGCGTTGATCTCGCGCTTTGGAAAAAAGTCAAGAGACTCAGGTAATTGAAGCACGATTCGCGAAGCCCAGTTCTCTGCTTTTTTCCTGGTTCGATCAACCTGATTTGTGAGCAGTGAATCGTACACGATCCATTTCATCCTGATCGAACGAGTCAACCAATCAGACCCGAAGCTCTTCGAAAGGAAAAATCTTTCGAGTTTTCCATTGGTTGATTCGTTGGCCGCGGAATTTCTTCAAGGATTCGCATACGAGTCACGATACTTGGTAAAATGACAGATGTCACTTTACAAGTTGATGTTAATATGCTGATTTGACTGTCCAGTTGCGTTGATTACGGTTCATTTTCTCAGGCTATCCTTGCTACTTGCACGGCTGGTGGATGCCGTGCTCGACTCGCCCGGGCCACCGGTGCCAGCTGCGTCCCCGTTGATGCTCGAACCCGCCAGCGACGCCGTCGGTGTCACCGGCGCCGATCGCCGTCGAACCTTCGTCAGAGCTTTGTCCAATCTCTGAACGAACGCGTCCACGTCCGGCCTTTTCATTCCTAGAGCCGCTGCGGCTGTCAGATATGGTATTGGATAGTTGCTATTGTGTGCACCCCAGCCTGTGAAACAAAATATTTTTAATCCCAATTTTCTTTTAAGATCGGTACAGTCAAATCTAAAAATTCGTTCTTAGTTTATCTTTCTACCGTGTGAATTTTGAGCTTATGTTTATTAAGAGAAGTTGTTGCAAATTGATTCAAGAACATACTCGAAAATCAAGGTCATCTAACATGACCTTGAGTTTTTACGTATGTAAGAAAATCATGAAAAACAAAATCTTACGATTTTTTCAAAAAACTAAAGGAAACTTCTATCGAGTACTGGAAAGAACCATGCAAAGTTTCAAGACGATTCACCATCTAGAAGTCAAGATATTTAGAATTGAAAATCGCAATATTTAAGGAGGGTCGATACCAATACTCCGGCTTTCTGCGTTAAAATGATGGGACATTAAAAAATGTAGAAAATTTCATAAGATTTGGTGGTAATGTTCTTT
>JAPYYX010001312.1:0-27317 GCA_030522605.1 Cremastinae sp. B BG-2022a | reverse complement strand
AATAAGCCTGAAAAGTTGAAACATCGTTTTTAAAATTTTTAATGGCAAAAAAAAATCGTGAAAATAGGTGAAATTTTCGTGCTCTAGACCACCGTGTCCTCTTAATAAGATAGATATCAAAAACTTATCATGAATTTTTAGTATGTTTAATAGTTTCACTTGAAATTATGTGAAAATTTTTCTGGTATCATTTTTTACAATGTGAGATATTAATTGTTGCAAAAAACAGCTTTTAAAAAATATTGGAATATTAGAAAAATAAACTTTCAAGAGATTTTATACTACAGATATATTTGTTATAAATGATGAATGATAAATTTTAGACAATGATTGTCTTTACTTTGACTGATTCTCTTCAATTATTACTTAGATGTGTGAAAATGCTAAAAAAGTTTCATATCAAATTTTGAAGATATATGGACAATTTTATTTCATCCTTGATTTGGTTTAAATATAAAAAACTTCTAAATGTAACTATTAGGCTAAAACTACTTTAAAATTGAATAACCTATTGAAAACTCAATAGTGTTAATTTTAAATGACAATAAATATTCAAAATATAATTAATGACAATAAAATTTGTCTTATTCGACAATAAATCTATTTCTCACCAGTCAGGACTATCTCGACCAAAGTTTCATCTACAACTACCGACGAATTTGTAATTAACTCAAGTATATTGGTAGAACTGTAGACATGCTTGAATAGCAGCAGTCTCTCGAATAGCCAAGTCAAGCCATGGTCCGGACACTTGGTGTTTATAAAATCACAGGCATGTTCCTTGAGAGTTCTCAGCGTCAATATGTTAAGGTCAATGCTAACCGTGTCTCTGATGAGACCAAATTGAAAGAGAAACGTTACTTTTGGTCCCTCCATTTGTATCCACTATCTAAAAATCATAAAAATAATAATTATCAATAAAAAAAACAATTTGTAATTTCTCTCGAGAAGAAAGCTTCAAAATACTAATAATCTCGTATTATCATAACAATAATAATAAATAGAATACATAATAACAAATAAAATAATGATAATGGAGCTTGGAAATATGTAATCCAAAGATAAATGACGGAATACGAGTTAGGTTATACGATCGAGAATTTATTGAATTCTGATGAATGCAAGAAAAAATGGTGTAAATAGGAGCTTGAAAAATTGTTTGAATAATTGCACAAAAAAAAACGTAATTTCTACGGGACATATGCATTCTACTTGCCGGCATGAGTAACCGAGTTCGTGGACGAGAAAAAAATGTTGCCTGGAAAAAATTGATTCACGAGTAACTCAAAAACATTGAAATTCGGAGGATATGTTGAGATGAGAGAAGAGAAAATTCGGATGACTCGCGTGAGAGGATCGTACGAAAACTGAATGTTGAAGGTACTCTTTGTGTGATGACACACATTTAATTCGTCGTCGATGACATTTTACAGTTATCTTTCCTCGAGCGAGTGAGAAAGATGGAATTAAGGGCGCATTCGACTCTCACGATCTTGCACGCGCTCGCACGCGCTTACGCTCACGGCCTCTACGAACACATTCGACTTGAGTCGAGCGCACTTACGATTGTTGATGCTCTCTCGTCGGTCGATCTGACGCAATTTCCAGCATATCAAAAAATTGGTTCGAATACGGCCGAACGGAATGACTTCGTTTTATTATTCGCTCGAACGTTTTGAGCGTCAGAAAAATAAAAAAACAGAAAGCTCAACGAAGTCCATGTACAATGCTCAAACGCTCATAAGACGCAGCGGGACACATACAACTGTATTTATGTAAATATCTGCGCCGAAGATACAAGTGTACCGTAAACGTCACTTTATCGTAACGATTGCACTGATAACGACCGCTCAAGAAACGTACCAAACGATTTACAAACGTGTCAACGATAATTTGCTCCAAATCGATACACGCATAACATTTTTACCGAGAATCTTGCTAAGGGAACATCTGTACCCCACACGAATATCTCACGTCGGTAATATAATCTTCTTCTAGTTTCGATAAAACATTTTCGAAGCCCCACGTTGACGTTTATTCAGAATTATTTATTGTTTATTTATTGTTTGGAGCGTTTTTATAGCGTTCTTAATTTTCTAGTAAAATACGAAATTCATTCACATAATAAAAAATGTCGGCCAGAGAAGAAAACAAAATGCAACTCTCCAAAAGTATTCTGGAAATGAAGGTAACTTTGAGAGGTTAACTCGTAAATTAAAGGAACATGAATTTTTTAAATATAATTTAAACAATGTGTGTTTATAGTTTATGAAAAGAACGAAGGAAAAAGTGGAAAAACAGCTTTATCAAGAGGAAGGTGAAGAATATTTTGGAAGCCAACTGACTACGCGTATGAAAAAAGAATCGTGAGAAATTTTTTTTTTTTTTAAATTACAAATAAAATAAATTATATTGCTTTATATTTCAAAAAATATATTTCATGACATTATTCCAGTGGAAGATTCATCATTGAACCGAGTTTTGCATTTTGCGAACAATTGAGAGACGGCAGAGTAAGTTATCAAGGAATGAATCCTGAAATAGAGAAACTCATGGAATTGGAAGAAAATGCCAAACGTGTGAAAGCAGAATTAAAAAAAGAAACAGAAGTTTCGGATGAACAAATGGCAAAGAGGTGGAAGCCTTCGGAAGTCACAACTATGGAAAACAAATTCAAAACGAAGAGACAACGAGGAGAAAATTCTTACAACAATAAAGTCTTTGACAAAAGGAGATCAGGGGGAAAATATAAATTTTTAAAACCCTCGGATTAATCTCTGATAAATATTTAGGTAATTTAAAATAATTAATATAATCTACGTGATTATAAAACTGATAATTTTTTAAAATATACATGTACATACATATATCATTAAGAACAAACAATAAATGAAATTACAGATTTTTCACACTATTTTTTTGAATATTTATAATTCATACGAAACGTTTTTATAATATTTTTGCCAAATCAATTTGAAAATTATATAAAAATCGATTTTTCATGCAAATACGTTCGAATTTCATTTCATGAAATGGATTTTATCAACATTCGTACAAGAAGATATGTACAATGACATCTATTGCTAATCCGCTGTGATTATTTTTTGTACGCGCGAGCGTACCGACACAGCGGCGTCAAAAATTTTTCGTCGTCTTATCAAACTTCACGTGAAAAGTCGTAAAAATCGATAATAAGTGCAGACAGGTCGTCTAATCGTAATAAAGAGAAATTGTTTTCGTGTGTGTATTGAGCCTTATACGCCGGGGTGGGGAGAGAGAGGCAAAGGAAAGGAAAAAGAGAGGGGTCCCACGCATCGTGCGTGGCTTGTATAAAAGCTGAGCTTCTTTTGCGCATCTTACGCGTTTTCCCGAAGGAAAATGGCTCCCATCTGTCACTCGGTCGTAAAAGCATAATTCATAAAAGTTTGATCCTGAACGAGCCTCCCCACTCCCGTTTGTTCATTAAACGATAAACAAATGAGGGACGAAGTAATGCGGTGCAATTACATAATAAGATTGTGTTGAATCCTCCACGAGACGCCAGACACGGTGTTTGAGTTCTCGGGACAAAGTGAATCTCGATGGTGCCATGAAAACTAGCAGCAGTCTCACTGTTTACAGTCCCCACATATCGCGAACCGAATGAGGACCGTATTCCTCGTGCTGCGACTGGAAAAACAAAAAAATAGAACTATCATCGAAATAAACATTCGATTCTTTCACTCGCGGCTCGAATTTATAAAAAAACTGCTCGTTTGACAATTACCCGAACGTGTACGCAAGTATCGGGGGATCGACCGTCTCGGACGCACACACTCACAATTTTTTGATATTCGAGTCGGTCCACCATAACGTAAGAATTTCGATAATTTCATTAATGTCTTGTGACTCTGGAATTGAAAATTCGTTTTCTACACTTTGAATTATTCCGTTAATTTTGTTTTTTATACATTTTGCGGCAATTTTAAACGATTTATTTTTTATTTTTTCTATTCTAGGAGAGCAGCATGGGTTCCAGTCAACAGTTCTCTTTGAGGTGGAACAATTACCTCAAACACATAACGTGCGCTTTTGATACATTACGCACCGATGAAGATCTCGTCGACGTAACATTGAGCTGTGAGGGAAAACGAATCCGAGCGCACAAAATGCTGCTCTCAGCCTGTAGCACATATTTTCGAGATTTATTTAAAGTGAGATTTCTTAAACGTGATTATCATTCATGAGTAAAAAATTATATACAATTATTTAAATTATTTTTTCCATTTTTCAGGAGAATCCTTGTCAGCATCCAGTTATTATATTTCGTAATGTTAAATTCGACGATCTCGCAGCTCTCGTTGACTTCATGTACCAAGGGGAGGTCAATGTAGTTCAGGAACAATTGGGCAGCTTTTTAACGACCGCTGAATTGTTGGCAGTTCAGGGACTAACAGACGGCACAGGGAAAGATAGTGATAGTATAGTTGAGGTGAT
This sequence comes from Cremastinae sp. B BG-2022a, assembly GCA_030522605.1. Taxonomy (NCBI): domain Eukaryota; kingdom Metazoa; phylum Arthropoda; class Insecta; order Hymenoptera; family Ichneumonidae; species Cremastinae sp. B BG-2022a. Next base: position 22,841 of record JAPYYX010001312.1, on the reverse strand, counting down.
TACATTACATTCGTATACACAGAAATGAATCTGTTCAGACAATTTGATACTAAATAATTGAGAAAATCGATAGTCCCTTAACTATTTTTGTGTGATATTGATTTTTTTTTTCAGGACGATGTGGAAGTTCCAAACGAACCCGAAGTACAACTCCAGAACGCGGCCGGCAAGCCGATGGTAAATAATAAAGGGAGCAAGTCTCCGTCGTCGCCATTACCCTTCCAAACAGTAGAACTCCAGGCTGATACGCCACCGACGAAACGACGGAAGTGTCGGGACAATCGTGGCTCGAACGCGGAAAAGGCGTCTCGCGAGAACAACGGGAGTGTTCCGAAGGACGGTGAAAAGTCAACGGAGAATCAGGCGAACGCCTCGGGAACTGATCCGGTCGAGATAATACCGCTCATGCCAAATTTCAAGCTCGAAATGCCTGAGTATCTCGAGCAGGACGGCAGTAGTTGTAGTTACGAGGAGCAGAGCGTCGGCGAAGCCTCCATCAACAAATTAGTCGCGGATGAGGCGAACACGAACGCGATCGATCACGAACAGAAACCGGACATCAGCCAGACATTCTACACAACCAATCAGACGGACGTTCTCGAAGGAAAACGCACGTCGACAGATCTCGGTGAGACAAGATTCGACAAATGAATCACAAAATTATGAAAAAATATTTTCAAACTTACTAAATAATTTGACATTATTGCAGTCCATTTTTAAACTTGAAAAACATTTTAATGTACATTTAAAAAAATTCACACCATCCTCAACGTCTCGATTATTTAATATTTGTCTAGAGCAATTTTCTTTAGTTAAACATTTGCTCACAATTTATCACACCTTTAATCGGAATTGAATATCATAAATGAATAATTATTTAAATTAATTTTTAGCGTTGATAAATATTTAAATAGATTTCCTAAAAACTTTATTTAATTCTCAATATCTCGATTATTTTATATCGATCTAATTTTTTTTAATATTTCCTCACATAAAATTTTTTTCTTTTTCAGGACATCTTTTATCAAAACCAGGCACATCAGGCGAAAGGTTAGGCCAGGATGCAGCACAGGGTGAGTGATACAAATTCAATATACGAAGACGAGTAACGTACCACTGTCAGTTGCAACTGATCGAAGTATCTCGTTGGTAACGCGTTGGAAAAAGAAAATATAAATATTTGAGTCTCGCGATCGATGGTTGCAGCTGACAGAAAACATTTTTGTACCCAAAAACTGCACAAAGATTGCACGCAATCCTGGAGTGCTAGGGAAGTAGAAAATCTCTAGAAATTCATGGAAGAAAAAATATTGGAAATTAATTTTCAAAAAAACATAATAATAATAATAAATTCACTCGCTATTTCTCGCTCTTTCGCTCTTTCACGCTACTTTCTGTGTGTGTGTGTGTGTGTCTTATCTCTCTATCTATCTCTTCCTCTTTCTCTGCACTCAAGGAGAAATGTGCATGTTGGGTACAGAAGAACCATGAGAAAAGAAAAAAAGAGAAAATCCTCATTGTTTCTTCATGAAAAGAGGGAAGAAACGATCGTGGACGAGGGAGAAGGAAAAAGATTTCTCCTTCGATCCCCGGGAGACGAGTCTCTCGATCAGTCAGTTTGAGGGAACATTTTTTTCTTTTTCTTTTTTTTTTTGATATCTTTTTTTAGCTATTAACAAAAAAACCATCTGTTAGAGAGTATAGACTTTTTTCCTCTCTTAATCTTAAAACGGCGCAGTAGCCTGTGCAGCTTTTGCATTATTCATACACCGCATAAGATTTTTATAACTACTATTGCGAGAGATTGGGTGAAAGGTGGCAAATAATTTACTTCTAACGGCATTCAGTTAAATTTTCAAGCACAAAAGAAAACACGAGTCTCGAGGAGATGGAAAGTTCTCGATGAGAATTTTGCAAGCTTTCGCTGAAATTTTATTTGAAATTTCCTAAATATTTTTGTTAATTTTTTTTTTATTTAAATTTTTTTTTCCCGAAAAAGCTCGCAAAATACTTGATGACGGTGTCTCAAATACGGGGACGAATCTCTCTTTTTTCAAAAAAAAAAAGAGTTATTGATGAATGAAGGCAAAAATTCTCCCCACACCTGATCGCGTCGAGGACGCATTTTTCTTTAGTGTAAAAAAAGCGTGCATGATGTTTTTTCGGTTCTTTTTTTCTAATGAAACTTTGAATGTCAACGTTGCGGTATACAGAGGCACTCGGGTGTAGGTTGAGCTGTAGAAATTAGTGAGCATTGCCAAGTGCTGTATGTGTGCCGACAATCATCTATGTTCCTTTCAATAACGTTTTTTTCTTTTCAATTAGAGTCGCCGCTACGTTCCTCATTTTATCAACCCCTTCTCATCGATTATCGATTCCTTGTTTATTTTTATTTTTAATTATTATTTTTTTTATTTTAAAATTTCCACATACTAACAAAAATCCATTTGGACAAGCCGAGGAGACTTTTTGTTTCTTCTTGTTGAAAAGAAAATAATATTCGTCCAATTTTAAATATAAATTTACAGAAGCGTTCTCGTTTTTTTTTTTTGAGAGAATCGAGAAATAATATTCTAGGGCTGGTGGTGGGTGATTGTGCGGTGGAGGCGACGGTGATTGTAGCATCGATCTTTTTTTTTCTTTTTTTTCGTTCGAACTTTGGTGAGAAAAAGCCCGAAAAGCGAAACGACCTGTCTCGTCATATCTTCCGACCGAAAAAAAAATCTCATCGTGTCATTATTTTTTCATCTCTCTTTCTTTTAATTTTGCCACTGAGAAAAATTTCCAGAGCAGAAATTTTATTTTTATCGAGTAGGTAAGTAATTAGCGGGGGATGAAGAGAATTCTTGCGAATCCGACGATTCTGTGAAAAGAATTTGCGAGGAAAAAATTGAGAAAGGGGTGAAAAACAAATTAGAGGTGATAAGAGAGTCTCTGGGAAGATGGAAAACTGTAAACCGAATCCAAATTCGGGAAAAAAAACCGCTGCGAACCATATATTAAGGAATTTATATGAGAATTATTTTGTATGAAAAATGTGTGTATAAAAAAAAAGAAGATGATTTTTGTTCTCTCTTTCTCTCTCGATGCGAAAATTCCGCAAAGACGAAATTAAACTCGTACACGAAACACACAAACGAATTTGAGAGCACGGACAGCGACAGAAAAGAGAACGATGAAAAGCGACGACGAGACTCATCGATGGTCAAGAATCAACGATTGGATCGAGATCGACTTCAAATTCAATAAATTCGAAAAAAATGAATCAGAAAAAGAACGAAATTGAACCGAAGAAGAAAAACCTTGAGGATCGAGGGAAAAGAGGATCACGAAGGCGACGAAGGAACGAGGAAAGTCAAGAGAAACAAATTAATAAAAAAACAAAATTACTGGACGTCATGAGATTCTCTCAACACAAAAATTCGGTATTATTTTTTAAAAAATCGCGAATCTTGTTTCCGAAAATCCGAGAAAAATTTGCGAACAGGAAGGATATAAACAATCGAGAAAAAAGAATTATGAAAAATCTCAAACACTGCATAAAATTAAAAAAAAAATATCGAAGTAACGATCACATTGGCAACTAGCACCTGGCAATGCTACATTGTGGGTATTGGTCGCTCGTTTTTACACTTTTAATTCCCTTATTTATATATTTATTACTTCATTTTGTCTAGACTGGCTTACGGCTACGGGGTTGGTGCTGGGAATTGATCACACACAGAAGAAGAAACAAAAATCGTAAAAAAAAATAAAGTAAAAAATAAAACTCAAAAAAAAAGTAGAAAACAATACACAAAAACAGCAAAAAACTAATTGGTTGCGAAATTGCATGTGCACATAAAGAAATAAGAAGCGAAAAATAAGTTAAAAGAAAAATTGAGTAAAAAAAAAATTGCAAAAATGAGAACAAAAATGTGAAAGATGTAACTAACACGAAGATTCTGGACAATTTTCTTCAGGAGGGATAACGTACGTATCTGGCCAGCCGCATAGTCTCAGCAAAGCGAATGGTCACGGAAAAGTGTGTGTACACTGCAAGAGGCGAGGAATACTCACGTCGCGGGGCAAGCTAAGGCAGACCCGATTCAAGTGTTGGGCCTGCAATACCTGTTTGTGCCGGTGGCCTTGTTTCGCTGAATTTCACGAGCTACGCGCGATACCGCACATTCCTCCTCCATAGCACCAACCTCATCGACCCGTGCCGTACTCTTTTCGCCACGATAAACGAACCAAGAGAATAGCGAAAAAAACGAAAAAATAACAGCCGATACCCACAAGGATCCTCGAGTTTTTTTTAAAAAAGAGGGAAAAATAATTGAGAAAACGCCAATCGCTCCCTCGAGCCCGACCCGAACATTTTCGCTTGATTCGAAAAAAATTTCAGTACAAGAAATCATTTTCAAAAATCTTCTCTTTTTCTCTCCCGAGGATCATTTCTATAATCACGAATTCTCAGTAAAATCCTTGATCAAAATTCGTCAATGTTTTTCACGTGGAAAAATAATTTTTGATTTAGAATTTGAGTTTCGGAGAGAGAAGGAGAAAAACAATTTTCAAAAATTTTCTCTTTTTCTCTCCGGAGGATCATTTCTATAATCACGAATTCTCAGTAAAATCCTTGATCAAAATTTGTCAATGTTTTTTCACGTGGAAAAATTATTTTTGATTTAGAATTTGAGTTTCGGAGAGAGAAGGAGAAAAAACGCTCAGAACTGGTGATTGGGATTCGAAAGAGCTTCTTTGATAATTTGCAAAAGAAATTATAATTTCGAGTGCCGAATTTTTTTTCGGACTAACGATTGACCGCCGGACGATTTACGGGAATCCTTATTATTTTTCTGTCCATTCGTATACTCCGTTCCTAGTAGAGACACGAGCGTGAATGAAGTCGAAAAGTGTACAGTCTTTCGTGCCCATGACGAAAGTAACGTGGCAATATTAGATTAGTTATTGTTTTTTGAGAATTTTTCTCGCTCGAATTTTTTTATACCTTTTTTACACTGTGTAAAGCATTTTTTTATTTAAGTACAAATTACAGACGTAATTATGATACTCGTTCGAAATACCATTGTGTGACAACGGAACAGCGAAAATCGTTATATCTCGCGCAGAAATTTTCTACGTATTAGTGACTTAGACGCTTCAATTTTTTAGACGTAGACAAATTGAATATTGCACTTATGTCAATGTTCGAAACAATTAAGGTGAAGTCAAAATACTCGAAAAAAAAATATTTATAAATACTCGTAATTAATTTAGACGAATTGAAAATTCTAAATTATTGAAAATATTTTACCAAATTGAGAAAAAAAAGTCGACTTTTTTTCTGATAGGTCATTTCGATGATCCTCTCTGGATGAATCTTGTCAATTCTCGTTAGGGAAGTCAAAAATTTAATTCACCTTGATATCGTCTCTGAGGAAATTCCTTTTCTCTCTCTCTCGCTCTTCCGCTCTTTTCGTTTTATCACGTGGAGCGTAAAATACGTAAATTAATGTTTATAATGTAAGGATGAGAAAGTTGATTACGTCGTACACGCTCGACTGTGAAATAATTCTTCGCAGTTCTCTGAAACGATGTGGACGATCAATAACGAATCCTCCGTGACCCTCTCCGATAAACTCTTCTGAAAGCAATGTCGAGTAGAGTTTCAGTTCGAGTAATTAATTCTATTCACATCACGAGCAATTCGCAACATAAAAAAAAATTATTAAGCATTTTCTCAAAAAGCCTAAAATTGAAACAATTTACATTGTTCCCAATTTTGTTAAACTTCAAAATGTTCACTTGTCTCGATAAGATTTCGATTACAATGCTTCAGAATTTTACTCACAATTATCTTTTCGTTTTATCAAATTTAATAAATGAGGGCTTCAAGTTTTAATTCTGAAGATCGCGCTTTCTCACATTGTCGAGTTAATTTTTTTAATCTTAGCTATTCCTTATCTAAGAGCCTAGATTGAAAAAAAAAATTTGTTTTTTATCGATTTCATAGAGCTGGCATATTTTGTGTTTATTTGTAGAGCTTGGAGAGGATACTGGAGGGATTATAACCGGTCACGATTTGAGCACCTCGTTAGACGAAGACTGCGCTCGTTCCTCCACCGAGAATTCAGAATTATTGTTTCGTTGTAACATTTGTATGAAGGCTTTCGAGCATCCGATGTCATTGACACTCCATAAGGATTTGCACACGGGGCAGACGAGATGTCCCATTTGCCAGCGGGTTTTTAGTCGTAGCTATGACATGAGAAGACATTTGTTGCGAATTCATAATACCACGAGTGATCAACTCGTCACGATGATGAGTTTAAATTCTTTCAAATAGTGACCCAAACGGAAGAATCATTCGACAGCCCAGTGCCATTATAACCGTGCGACGTTTTCCCAATTAGTTTATACTCAGTCGTTACTTTCCGAGAATCTCTTAAGGATGTATTGCATAAATAAATCGAGCATTTAATTTTTCACAATACTGGCCTTAAATCGACTGACATATTTTTCTAAAATATTTAATAATTCATCTCTTGATGAATAAAATAATCAGTAAAGTTTTTTTTGGATATGTGATTGACAATATTTTTCAATTCATTCCTTTATGAAGTTCATTTTTCTGGAATACTTCGATTTTATTAATTTCAAATATTATTAAAAATATCTGTAATCCATTGAGGATCATTACGTACAGTAAATATCGAGAATTTTTTTAGACTGGTGCTCTTGACGCTCAATATATTTTCAGATATAAATTAATTCTTGACTCAAAAAAATGCATTCATCAAACTTTTTTTCTAATTTCTAGTACTTAATTGATAATATTTTCTAATCATACATTTTTTATTTTTATCCTTCATCGGATTTAAAAAAATTATAATTTAATGAGATACAAAAAATATTTGTAAAGCATTTTGAGTGATGGAATCACGTATAAAAAATCAAAGATTTTCATATCAGTAACATTTTATAATTTTATACAAGTGACAGTTTGGAATATGCAATACATCCTTAAACCTCATTGCGGATACATGTGATAGAATTGAACTTGTAGATAGATTACATTTTCAACGAAATTAAGAAAATTTCATTACTAAAATCGAATCGAGATATGAAACTCGATAAAAATTCAGTTTATTTATAATTGTATGGAGTTATTCATACTACCTCATTGATGATTTAATTATATTTAATTACGAACCTTTTGCCCAGTGGTTGTAAGCGATCATTGTGATTAAATTAGTGCTCTTTCTCGCTCTTTCTCTTCGCATAATTCGCTTCGTTCTTTTTTCACACAAGCGTGTCGATGGTGCGTTGAAACGAGAATCTCGAAAAAAAAATGAACAATCATTCAAACGAAATGGTATTACCAGGATTAGCCTTGACCTTGTAAATTTTGTGAGAAAATCGTGTTTCATAAATACGAATTTAACTTTACTCTCTTTTAGTATTATTAATTTTAAGACTCCTGGCTCCGCTCGTTCTTTCAGTGTAAATTATATCATTGCAAATGCTTCAGAGCATTTGACCCGTTATTTTACACCGGCTGTAGCGAAGAGGGAAAACTTTCCTACTTGATTCATCAGAAAAGAAAATAAAAAACAATGCTCCCTGTTATTATGTGGTTAAATTCTTCATTGGTGACGGTTGTAGGTTTTTAAAAATATTTAATATTTACATTAGCAAATGATCTACGATATTATTTTCCATAAAAATAATTCAAGTATAATATTCAAATTTTTAAATGTCATTGAAGTTCCCCAAAAATCCACACTTTTCTCTCTTTTCCTGCTCCACATTTCACACCGTACGTCATTTAATAACGCGAAGAAATTTATTACCAGAACAAACTTAAAGTCTGAAATCAGACACAAGAAATTAAAAAATAATTTGAGGAATATTCGGAAATTTCCCTAAATGTATTTGAACCGAGAATAAAAATTGGGGTCTGTCTCGATTCGAGGCGAAAAAAGAAAAATTAAAATAAAAAAGAGAAAGGAACTGTACACACCTACTGTTCTGTGGTTAAAGGCTTAGTTGGGGATGGTTTTTGGGTAACTACTCACTAAAAAAATGGTTATGAAACTTTAACATAGATGTACCGTTGTATATGCAGACCGAAAAAAAATCAACAAGTAAGCAAATAGAGAAATCAATAAAAAAATAATAAATAAATCAAGACACAAGAATAGCTCTCCGCTATATTTTTTCTTCCGTTCGTCTATTGCACATTTGTTTGATTTTCATTTTGACTTGCTCTTTTCTTTCGTAACTGTAGATAAAAAAAATTGGAGAGCTGGAGGTGCGGAGATAACGATTAATTGAGAAAAAAAGAAATGAGGAAAAAATAAGAAATGAAAAAAAAAATTATAAAAAAATAAAAACAGAAGTAAGAATAAAATATATGAAGGAGAAGGATAATGAGCTTTTGTGTGTGAATGGGAAAACACTTTGGATTGTGTGCGCAGAACCAAATTACGAAACGCCTGTTGGGGATCCGCTACTCATTACTACCAATGTTGAGGCCAGGCGAAGGTCGCGGACGATTCACGATGAGAGCGGTCGTTGGGTATGCGATGTTTGTGGAAAAACCTACAATCGCGGCGACTCCCTTGCTCATCATCGCAGTATACACAGAGGCGACACGATCTGCCCGATATGTCAAGCCGTCTTCACTCGCAAGTACACGATGCGATGTCACATGGTAAATGTGCATGGAGTCAAGTAATCCGGGAGCTGCGAGTAATTACCCGAACGAGATGAAAACAAAAAATTTAAAAAAAGCAATTTCGAAAATCAATCTATAATATAAACGTGAATAAATTGCGGAAGCCCCGATTTTTGACAATTCGTGAAAATTCGATATGAACGACTCATTGCCATGGAATTGATCGATATATATATAAATATATTATATATATTGCATTGATATTACGAGAAAAAAAAAACGTAATTATTCCACGTAAATAGAATCGGAACGTTCGGGCTTTTTAGAATTCGACGAGAATCCTCGATTGATGCAAGCGTGAAAAATTTCGTAAAGTTTTTAGAATCGAGAAGGCAATTTTCGAAAAAAATTGTGACTTTTGCATCCGAAGGTACAAAAACAATATGGAGAAACGAATTTAAACGAATCATTTATTATACATATAAATATTGTAAAATAGGTCGATCCGTAGGAGCTCAATTGTAATCGCGCAGATGTTTGATACGCCTAAAACGTTTTACCCGAGGGGCCGTGATCATTATTTTCACTCTGATTCAATATTATTTTTTACTTTTATTTAATTCATCGGTATCCGAGAAATAAAGTGTCTATGGTACTTACGAAAAAGTTTCGCTTCGGTTCTCGCGCGAGCTGATCACTTCCTGCCAATTTTTATACTTTTCTAAAACGCCCGGAATCGTTGGCTAATTTTTTTTAATTTCTCTCCGATGTCAGTATTGTCGCAAAAGACTATTTTTCAGTCGCAGTCCTATCCACGAAGTTCCCGGTGATTTTTTCCTCCTCTTTTGTAATTTATAACGTTTTTTTTTTTCATTTTAGCTCGTACACGTATTTTTTCATTTTCGTATCGCGTGTGTGTATGCGTGCATCTGTGAATGAGTGAGAAAATTCCGCGTGACTGCTTGCGGACGTGAAAGAATTTTTTTTTTCAACAAGGAGTATTTTTTGTTAAACAAATGTTTCTCGTACGTACTGAAAAAAAAAACTGATATTTATTTTTAAAAAAATTCTTCGTGTGTAATTTTTGTAAAAAATTCGAGATTTAATTTCTCGCGACGAGAGCCCGAGATTATACATCGCGTATACGAAATTTTTCAATGAGTCGGTGGAAGGTTTTCAATGACGGATAAAAAAGAAAACAAAACGATCAGAAAATACCAAGGCCGAGTTTACTGTATATCGTCCAAAATTTGTGGCACAAGACCTTTATTTTTATTCTTTCCGAAAAATCGTGTCACAAATGATAATTAGCTTCTAAACGTACATATAAATATAAATAAATGAATAAACAAATGAATATATATAAAATATATATATATATATATATATAGAAATATAAATATATAAATAAATGAAATATTTAAGCATTCGGGCTCAATGAGAAACGCCTCGTATTGTAACATACGAAAAACCATTGTAATTGTGAATAAACGAGAGAAAAATGCTTCTAGGATTGAGAAAGTCATTGAAATTATTTCGTTTCTCGTCGAAACGAGCGAGAGGCCACGAACTTCGAGAGAAACAAAAAAAAATGAACACATACCTCGATCCAAAATCACCCAACGAAACTGCCACAAAAATATTTAACTTGTTTACGTATATTTTTACGTATCTCTGAAGGAATAAATGATTGTCGGTCCACTGTAAATAAAGGAAAAGAAGAAGAAAAAAATGATAAACGAGATAAAGCAACATCGAGTGCCAAAAGTTTGCGACATTTTAGCGAGAAAGAGTAAAACGCGAGATTATGTATTTTAACGCTTGTGATGTTTTTTTTTTATTTACTTTTTACACTTTTTTTTTTTTTGTTTCACTTTTTTAATTTTTCGTTGTTTTTTACCCGTTGATAAAAATAAACGAAAGAATCGTCGACGACGAGAGTTTGCAGTTTGCATGAACACTAATTTCTTTGAAACTTCGTACACGTGTCCAAATGAAGCAGCGAAAAAAATTTTCGGAGGTTTCGCTGATTCAGGAGAAATTCATTTCTCGAGGCGAATCGACGAAGCCGAGGAGCTGAAAATTTTTTTCGCCCTCTTGGTACACCATTTGATCGCCTATTTAGAATTTGAAGCCAGCGCAGAGGAAAAAGAAAAGAGAAAAAAAGTCGCCCAAACGTTTGTGTAGCATGATATCGCCGTACAAGAATTTTGATGACGAAAAAAAAAAGAAAAAGAAAAGAGTACGAAATAATTAATTGAGCGTGTGTGCCGTCGTAAAAATGTGTTTCGTTTCTTTCACTCTATTCTCTCTCTCTCTCTCTCTCTCAACTTCTCTTTTTCTCTGAATCTCTCTTAGACTCTCAATGTTGTTTGAACTCATTGTTAAAACTGTCTATAATAGTTTTTTTTTATTTACCCACTGCGCCTGAAGGAAAGAAAAAAGAAAGAAAGAAATCAGTAAATGTCTCGAGGACGGTACGAGTGAAGCGGAGTGAGTGCATTATCAATTTCTATTATACATTAGTTCTATATGAATTTAAAATAATAAAAAAAAATACAAATAATACTAAGAATTAAAAAAAATATAGAAACACTTTGAAGACTCGGATGCGATAAAAAGCCTGAGATTTGAATTGAAGTAAAATAGAGAAAAAAAAATTCGAGAAAGAGAGAGTCTCCTCTCTCTCTCGCTCGAGGACGATGTAATATGCAAACGCAAAAAAATACACAAAGTAAAAAAAAAGTGGAGGGGGCAGCAGGAAAAATGAAAAATCTGCATGATTGTTTATTTGATTTAGATTCACGTACAGTGGTCATCGAACAACCGTCGCATTCGTGCAAACTCTGCGGTAAATCGTTTTGGAATCGGGACTCAATGTATAAACACATGAACATGCATAAGGGGACGACACAGTGTCCCGTTTGTCACAAAGTGCTCAGTCGTACGACGCACATGAAGCGTCATTTGAAAAATCGCCACGGCTGGATCGGATTCGGGAGTGTCACTGAGAACGCTCGTAACGCGGGCCAGATAATGAGCAGTGTGACCACGGGGACGGGAAATTTGGTGCAGCAGCCGACGGGCCAGTCGCAGGAGCAGCATCAGGACACGTCGAATAGCACCGAGCCCGGCGCGACCTTCACGACGATACGGATCAGAGAGAGCAGCGTCGAGAGAATAACCTCTAGTCCTATTCCTTAGTGTGAATTACGAGCCAAAGAGAAAAAAAAATAACAAGCCCAAAGAAAACAACGAGGAGGAAGATTATTATTGTTCCTCGATAAACCGGAGGACGAGTTTACCGAGAGGAATGAAAATCGAAGAAACGGAAGACAACTTGTCGCACTAGTCATTCGCATATGTATATAATATATACGAGTACCGAAAAAAATTATGATTATATTATATTATAGATTACGATATATGAAAGTGTGCGAGTGTGTATGCGTGATGGACGTTGTTGAGAACGATGAAAATACCACACACGAGAATTTGCCGGACTTCGCGTGCGACCTTTATTTGTCTTTTTTTTATCGCGGCCTGGAAAAAAAGGACATTTCTTCTTCTTTTTTTACCAAAGACGCAAAGGGATGCGAATTCGTTTGTCTAGTCACTCTCAGTTCGAGGTACTTAAAGAAAACCAGGAAAACAATAGGGTTTGAGGAGGAATGTGCATTTTTCAAAATCGTTTTTTTTTCACTTTGAAGTTTCTTCTTTTTTTCTAACCTTTTTTTCTTATTTTATTCTTCTTCTTCTTCTTGTTTTTTTTTTAATATCTTCACGTTGTTTTCGAGTATGAATGAAATTGGGTTATCGATTGTAAATCATTTACGCGGAATGAGGCAATTTTTTAAACTAGTCGTGCTGATTCCCGATGGAGACGCCATTAGCAATTTTTTTTTTTCGTTCCTGTCACGATTTTTCCCCTCCCTGAAAGCGAGAGGGAAGAAACGTAGGATTTTGGCACCGATCTTGCCAAAATATTGGAAAAATTGAAAAGGATAATTATTCTTAGATCCCTCGAAGGAAAATCGACTGCAAAATGAAAAGCATAAGGATTATTGATATTTTTACCAATATACTCAATTTATGTAACTGTAAATTTTGTTCAAGCTCACGAACTTGCCATAAACTCGACTTTTCGAATTTATTTCTCCTCGCGACGATGAGATCGTCGAGAAGAGAAAAATCAAAGGTATTTCTGCGATCGAGTTTCGTTAATTTATTTCTATTTTTTACGTTATCGCCATTCGTTTGTTGCCATCTGAGCTTTTTTTTCCTCATCTTGCCTCCTTTGAAATTTTAGTTTTTAATTATTTTTCCGAGCTTAGCTCGTTAGTCCCCAAATCGTGCAATTTTTTGTTTTTTGTTTTATCGGGAGACACGGAGCGTGGCGAACGACAGACTGTTTTTTAGTTCCATTTCCACGCACTGTCTCGATTAAAGTGTAAATTCCCCATTCATCGCTTTACGTGTGTGATTTCAAAGCAAAGAGAGACAAAAAAAACCAAAAAAAAAAAATTACCAAAGCTACGGCGAATTTAAAAAATAATTCGTTCGATATACATCTTGATTTAAATATACTACATCTTGATTTAAATGAGTTGTGTTGAAAACCAAAAAAGTGACACGTAGTCGCGAATTCTACGAAAAAAATAATTATTTGATAGTGTGTTGAAGCGCTCTACAATTATAGGCATATATACATATATACATATATTTCTTCATATACTAAAATAATTTTTTGTAGACATAATTTTTACAGTGAAAAGAAGAAATAATTTTTGTTCATTTTTTTTAACGAAGTTGCCTACCGATTTATAGTTTTTATGAATCCACGCCGGATAAAAACGTACAAAAGGGAATGAATATAATTCGTGATTTTGTATATTGATCCTTAAATCATAACGCGATATTGTTTTGTTGTCAGAGCAAAAAAAGAAAGCAAACGAATGTGCACATTCCTCGGAAAGAAAAGGAAAGAAATGAAAGCAGAGAGAATGCAAAAACACGATAAGAAATAAGTACAAGATTGCCAATTATTAGTTTAGTATCGAAAGATGAGAGAAGAAAAAAAGCAAAAAATATTTCTTTAGTTAATTATTTATGATGATGAGAAAAAAAAATGGAAACAAAAGAGAAAGATACGTCTATATAATATATGGTATTATCTAACCTTATGTTCGGCTTATATAGAAGGCAAAAAATAATGTAAGTGAACATCTGTGTGAATAAAGTTTTAAAATTTAAATTTCAAGTTAAATGAAAAGTTTATCCTCTCCCATTGGCAGAAGATTTATTTTCGTTATTGTTATTATTATTGTTATTATCATCATCAATATCATTATTCATTTAGCACATTATTATTTTTTCCATCTCACTCGCCGTCACGCTTCGAATTTTCAGCTGCAAGAATTTCAAGATGCAAGCGACGAAACGTTTTTTTACGAAATTTTTGGTGACGGTAGCGTTTAACACATTCACCATTATTACGATTGTTGAAAAATAGATATATAACAACACATTCACCACGAGATTGACTAACTCCTGGCATACGCAAATTTAAATATACTGCAACGTTACGTTAAAGAAGAAGAAAAAGAAAAACGAAAACACTCGCGATGCAGGTACATGAGAAATTCATTTGCGTGCATCGCTTTTTATATAAATATTAAATGTCGTTTCGCATGAATCCGTGAGCATTGTTCATTTTGGCACACCGCTCTGCACGTAAAACGAGAGAAAAAAAGAAGAGACGAACGGTGGCGCCATCTCGTTGATTAGTACATAGAAGCGCCGAAGACGAGAAAAAAAACGATAAAAGCTCATACACGCAAGTAGAATAAAGAAAAAAAAGAAAAGAAGTCGGCACGAGACGCACAAATGCTTGAAATGTTCCTTCGAGTCAAGATTGGGAGGAAAGAAATAAGCTTAAGAGAAGCTAACAGGAATAAAGTGCCCTAACCTCTTTCCTGGAGTACTCGTCACCTTCCGATTATTTATTTTTCCCTCTATTCTCGCTCCTCGTTTATTAATCCCACTGTGAAATTCCTTGGCTCATCTGTTTCGTTCTCTCGTCTCGTTTATTTCTTTTTGTTTATAATGAGGAAAATCGGGGTCACACGAGGCTGTTGATGTGTTGCAGGGGGGGTGGGACGAAAACGGAAGCATGTTGGCGATACAACTGGTCAGGTGGTGATGCAGGGTCCAGGGCGTTTTTCGTGCAGTATCTGCGGAAGTGTATACAAGCACCTAGCTTCGCTCACCCAGCACCTCGAAGTGCATCGCAACCAGACAACCTGCATCCTATGTCAAACCACGCTCAGTCGTAGAACCGACCTCCGTCGTCACATGCGATTAAAACATAACATGCAATGGCAAAAGACGATCCAGAGGCACCGGACTTCGAAAAAAGAATTGAACTCTTAAGGCGAAAAGCGCCGAGAGAAAAAGAGAGAGAGAGAGAGAAAAAGAAAGAAAAAGTTTTTTGAAAAAAACATGAAAAAAAAAGATTCTTCACAATTTCTCACAGTGGAATAAAAACATGAAAAAAAAGATTCTTCACAATTTCTCACAGTGGAATAAAAACAGACGAAATTACGAGGCAGCCTTTCACACAAAATTCGGAGGAATCAAAGATGCGGAACAGTACTTAATTCACACGCGCTCTCGCGAAACTCTATATTTTAGCATGGACTCATGAGGGATTAAACAAGGAGAACAGAGTATTTAAAGAAGAGTTTTAAAAAAAGCGACAGATTTATAGTGAGCTTCAGCGTATTTTTATGAGAGAAAGAAAAAAAAAACTCGTACGAAACGTCAAGACACGGAATATTCCGTGTTATTATTTTTCCGTTAATTCTGATTTGTCGTCGTCGTCGCTCATTTTCACGCTTAGCCCTCGATGTAAAAGTTGCGTATTGTATAGTTAGGGAGAAAGACGTACGACGGAGACGCAAGATTTAGAGGAAATAGACGAACGAAGGATGAGTAAAAAAAAATGGCTGAACGAAGTAGTTGCACATAATTCTAGTCATGGGTCGTAAACAGTATTTTGCGATACATCGAAACTTGTAATATCCACGATCTGTAATCGTACATATTATATATTGTGTATATGAAGAATAATCCTTCCTGTTACCATTGTTACCCACGAACATGACTGTAAATATTCTACAGAGTTAACCGAGAATGAAAAATGAAGATTAAAACGTTACGGCAGAAATGAAACGCGGAATCTCTTAGTCCGTCCATACAGTGCAAGATAAATACTGAATTTAACGGGATTAGCCTTGTTTCTGCACTCCACACTCACAATATATTGCCATGACAGTCGAAAATCTTACCACGAGCGTCACAATTTTTGAAATTCATCGAATACGTCTCACTTTTGTATTTTGAGGTTATAACGTAACGCGCTCGGTGGACATGTCGCTCGCTCGTTTTCTCGGCGTTCGACGGATCCGCGAATTTTTTTAACTGCGTGCGAGACGCACGTCCAAGACCGAAAAATAAATAGTATTTCGCCGCTTGATTCCCGCAGATCGTTAGATTTCACATGTAGTTCGAGTCACCGATTACGTCTCGATGAGACGTACACAGAAGCGAGAAGATAGTTCTCATTATCGTGATTAAAAAAATGTTAAAAATTACGGCTGCCAGGACGACCGATAAGATGTCGAAAAAATAATGAAGAATGTGTACACAATGAATCCAGGTTGAGTTCGACAGTTGTGAGGCCGTAAGACGGTCGAGTAAAAGAAAAATTATTTGTTTATGGAAAAAAACGCGAAAACTTCGGAAGAAAGAGATACGCGTATAGATTACCTTCTCTCTTTCCTTTTTCAGACGATACAAAAAAAAACAACAAAGAATTTTATAAAAACACTTGCATTTGCGATAATGCATTTTCATCAGTGGTACGCGGATAAATATTGTCTAGGGCAGAAAATGTATTCTAGGACAGTATAGATATTGTATGTATCAAGAAATATAAGGTTTATGTGAGAAAAAAAAGAAGAAAAAATTAAGTACAAGATATTTAGAGAAAGAAGATAAAAAATCGTGCTTCGCTTTGTTTCAGCAATGTCAATCCAAATAAAATTATATGAATGTCGTAATTTATTGTCTTTTTGATGAAGTTCAATCAATGGTCGCAGTTGCATTCGGTTTACGGTTTCATCTTCGAAAATTCTGTAATTAGGATTAAACGAAAAATATTTTCGGAGATATTCCGTAAAATTTGAGACGTGAATTTGTAGAACATCTGGACATTACGACGCAAGGTGGAACTCGATCACGAATATTGTACTGCAATCAGTGCGCCGTTACGTTCACGACTCAGCACGCCCTGCTCAGACACGTCGCCTCGAAGCACGAACCGACACCAGATTCGGCTGCCTACTGCGAGATTTGTCAACGATACTTCAAGACGAAATGGAGCTTAGCCACCCACAACAGTAGATATCATCGACCTTAAACAATCCTACGAATTTTTCCGCAATCACTTTTTTTTTTACTTTCATTTTGAATTTTTTTCAAAATAAAATTGTTCAGTATTTTCTTCCTCTATATTTTGTTCCTGAAAAGAATGGAAAAATTGAGAATGGATCTAGAAGAAAAAACAACGTTCATTGTCAACAAACTTTTTTTATGTCAAATTGTATAAAGAATATTGTGTAAAATTGGTGACAAAATATGGTCACTTTTATCCTTCTACAGTAAACATTTGATTCACATCGATAGAAACATTTTGAGATCGGCATACACAAGCGTCGGTAAGTTTTTCCATATGATTTTAGTTTTTACAAATTTGGGACTATTTTAGAAATGTGGATACAATTTTGAATTTGAAAAAGTTGATTCTACGCGATAATAAATAAGTTTTCAATAAAATAGAGACAACGCAAGTTCCACTGATGAAACATTGTATTCTACAATTAAATTATTTTATTATTATATTCAATCAGATACAATCAGTTCTTGCGTATTGAGTTATCAACGGTTAGTTAACCCCCGAATGTCATCACAGTCCTGAACGTGGACATCCTCAAGCTTCTATCTACTCGATGGCTATGCGGATCTTATCTTCTTGTTCTCTCAATTTTCAAAATATCCTTAAATCAGCGAGGAATGTTGTATTAGAGACCACCACGAAGTGCTAACACCAAGTGAAGTACAGAGCCACCTTGAACTTTGTAATCCTGAGCAGTTTTTTCATCATTCCTGAGTTTACAAAAAGGGCATTAAAAAATTGTCCAGCTATCAAAAAACGATTTTTTACCAATCTTGAGACTGATCGTATTAAAAAATCTCACTGCACAAATAAAGAAATTTCGATTTGATCATTAAATGACACATTCTCAAAAACCTCACAAAATTTTGAGGTTAGGAATATCTTTACACCGCTCGGATTTTTTTCAAGCGGTAATAAAATCATAATATAACCTTGCAAAGAGTAATTCACTAACAGTGAACAGTAATCTTCAAATGGAACGAAAATAACATATCGCAATATACGTACATTTGTTTACCCGAGAAAATTAATCTTTGTTGGGGTGGCGGAATTCCCTCCTTTTCTTCGACTCTTTCTTTAATCCTTTCGACTTTGTCTGTAGGCTCTATATCAATTTCAATCTAGGAAGAACAGACACATCCAATAAACACGCAAATTTCAATTGCAGGTACATAATTACGAGTATTGCCGGCTCGCTAAAAATTTTTTGATCGTTACGATACTTGCCTCCTTCCCCGTGAGTGTCTGAAAAAAAAAACATTATTAATCAAATTGCTCCGATTTTCATTCCCATTTTTACTGATAAAGAAATCGTCAAACGTCCTCACCTTCACTTTGATCAACATCTTTGTACAATTTTTGGTTAATGTTTTGGACTAATTGCACACCGTCTACGAACTGTCGATATCTGGACGCACACGATTGCGAAGTGCGTCTGTAGTCGTTCGTAAAGATCGATATTGTATGTGTGTGAGTGTAAAACTGGAGGCGGGGACGGAGGAGCGGTTGGAAAAACTCGGAGTTACGTTCCCCCACCATGTGTCTTTTACTACCACAAAGCATTGCGCCGAGCTCTCCCGCCAGTTTTGCTACAACTCGATCTTCGTTACCGTTAGCCACACACACGCTGTACGAGACAGCTCTGCTTTATCCATCGTGTAGTGACAACTGCCGGGACAAAAAATGAAATCAAGTCTTTGGTACAAGTAATTTTATTTCAATGTTTAAATAAATAACTTATAATATGAAATATAACGAAAGTTACGCAAATTGGATATTTATTGTGTCGATACAAAATAAAATTTCTTAATATTAATTCGTACTTATTATTTACTGTGTATTTTGATGACTTTTTACATTTGAATGTGAAATAATGCTATGTATTTTACAATTATTTTGAGCCCCTCAGTTTTGTCACATTTTCAATTTTTCTTCTTGAGCGAGTAATTGACTCTTGATTTTTTGCAAGAGTTCCTTCTTCACGGAGTCCGGTACGAGGCTTCTGGCTCTGCTCGTCACCATTGACAGCAACGTATCGTAAGTCACGTCGTGCCCGTTTTCCTTTATCAGCTCTTTGCAAATTATTTTCACTTGATCTCGCCATCCACACTCGACGAGTCTTCGACGAAGCAGTTCTTTCAAACTGTAACCAGTAAAAAATAAACTAGGTGCATAACCTACAATTTTGGAGCAGGAATTGTCTTTTCACGACAAAAATGAATTTTAACTCACCCATCGCGATCACCAACCATCACTAAACGCTGATGTGGAGCAGTTTTCATTTTAAATAAATTTTAAATATACGGCTCACAGACTAAAAATTAGTCACTCCAATTTTTATTCTCTCAGTACAAAGTTGTCGCAAGCTCAAACCGTTCTGTCTGTTGTCAAACGACTCAGCTGATTTTAGTATAAAATATTATCACGCTGGCGCTTTGTCAAGACCTTGTTGGTAATAATGACAATCGTCTTATCGATTACATCCCTTCCGGAAACAATTTCCCTTATCGACGGTCGCAAAATTACTAGTGCCGTCATCAAACGGCATCACGAGGCATAACAAAATTTCTTTCAATACTCCCATCTCTAAATTGATCTTCATCGGTTATATTTAAATAAATATTTAGTTACAAACGATTATCAATTTACTACTATCAGCTACATTAGCGCTACAATCGAATGGCTTGAAAAAAATTCCAAAATTCGAATAGTTTTTGGCCACGTCTGAAGAGCTCTTCACACTACGATGATCATTTTATGCATCATTTTTCATCGTTCGTTTTCTTTTATTCGTGCATCAAGTCCGAGAGATCTGTGTGCGGTCATTGAATTTCTCAATGATCGATGAAAGTTGTTCGGTGAATCTTCGAGCTCGGGAATACTGCGCGATACCGTCCCGAGTGGAAAGAAACGAGGGGAACTTTTTTTTCATCCGATCAGGAAGTTACCGATGACAAGGTCGGGAAGACACGAAAAAATTCATCCGTGTGGCTTGTCCGTTGGGTAAAAAAAACGGGTACTCGTGTTTCTCACGCGTGTGCGTCAGCAGCATCGCGGCGCAGCGGCAGTAGTTGCGTGCATGCCGAGACGAGTGACAAGTGCCCAATGTGTGCGCGCGATTGTATTAGCGGTGGGCGTTATGTTCAATGAAAGCGTTCCTTCGCAATAGCGATAATGAATGGCGATATCAGTGCGTGCGAAAATGGCCAATTTTTCATTCTAGACTAAAGAGAGAACGAGGAACGGTTCGAGGATTACGCTCGGGGAGAGAGGAAACAAAAAAGTGAAGGAAGTATTACGAGTGGTACGTTAGCAAGGGCTGCTTGATCACACTCAATCTCTCTCGTGTCTCCTCTTCCTATTATCTCCTTCAACGACGACTCGTCGTTACGGATCTAGACTCGAGGACAATAATTAATAGAAATAATTGGAAAAATATGGCAAGAGATTACGATCACTTGTTCAAGCTGTTGATCATCGGGGACAGTGGTAAATATCGTTTAAATCGTTATTCTTTCTTTTCTTTTTTGTCTATCTCTCTCTCTCTCGCTTTATAAAATGCATCTATCCTTCTTTCTCCCCCTATGCAATCCTTGATTACTTCCTACATGTGATCGGGACGTACGTGTCGCAGCGATTTGTAAACACTTTGCGTTCACGGATCTCAATCGTGCTCGGTGAATGCCACTCGCGAATCTCGAGAGGCATTTCCGGTTGCGGGGAAGCGACAATGACTTGTTCATGTTTGACAATCGCGCGAGACCGTGATAAACAGTTGCCACGACGGGAAGATCGAAAAAATGTGAAAAAACGTTTTCTACGTCGACGGCCATGTTTGAAGTTGTGAGGTTATATTATATCAATATTTCGGAAGAGGAACGATTAGATTTAATATTTTCTCGGGCGTGACGTGGAACTCCGCGTTCGTTGCGTTTTCTTCGCTGCGATCGGAGCGAGTTCTCTGATTCATCGTCCCTGCCGATTCAGCGATCCAGTTTCACGCGCTACGTGAACAATGGATTGTCAGAACGGCGAACTTTATTCCGAAAGCGCTTCAATATCTTTCTCTCACTCTCTCTCGCCCGCTGTCTCTATCTTTCTCGCGCGCTTGTTTTTCCTGACTCCAAAGTCCGGATGCCAGATGCGCGGGATGGTTTGAAAATTTTTAAGTTCTTACGAAAATACCTTCAAAAATATTTTAGTACTAGAATACAAAAGAATGGAAAAAATTTTTAAGGAAATATGTTATTCATACGTGAATACCATTATTTCCAAAAATATATTTATGAAAATAAGTAAAGTTATAAAAATATAAAAACCTGTCAAAAAAATAGATTTAAAAAATATGAACAAAAACAAACATTTTTTTTTCGTTTTTTATGTTCTTACTGTGAATTGATTATTAATTTCCTGAAATAACTAGTGCTTTCATTATGGAATGAAATTTATGATGGAATAGATTCCAAAAATCGAAAAAATTATTTTATGGATACTTTTAATCGATTTTTGAATTTCTACGATTTTTAAAATAATGAAAACACAGATTCGATTCTCTTGTTATTTGCTCGATCTTATGACAATTTTCAAACATTATTTACAAATCAATTAATTTCTGAATTAATTTAAGCTCTTTATTGCAGTTTAAAACAATTGTTTGATTTTTCAATCTATCCGATAGATCATTTTTCATATTTTTTTTAAATGATTAAATTTCAACTCAAAGTTTATTAGAAACTTGATCACTTTTTAATTCCCTGAACATTTCCAATACCTCCTTAATGTCACTATTTTTATTTCCACTATTCGTATACCGATACTGAAATATCTATATGTACTAAATAATCAAAATATCTCAAATCAGTAAATAAAACGTTTTTCAACTTGTTTGTATTAAAAAAAAAAATTGACGTTCCAGGTGTCGGAAAGAGTTCACTGCTGCTGAGATTCGCAGACAACACGTTCAACGGTAGTTACATAACAACGATAGGGGTTGACTTTAAGATTCGGACGATCGAGGTCGATGGGGAGAGAGTCAAGCTCCAGATCTGGGACACGGCAGGCCAGGAGAGATTCCGAACGATAACGTCGACGTATTATCGAGGAACGCACGGTGTTATCGTCGTTTACGACGTGACCAGCGGCGATTCGTTCGCGAATGTCAAACGCTGGCTCCATGAGATTGAGCACAATTGTGACATCGTCAACAGGGTCCTCGTTGGCAATAAAAATGATTCTCCGAATGAGAAGGTCGTCCTCACTGAGGATGCCCAACGTTTCGCCACGCAAATGGGCATTCAACTGTTTGAGACTTCAGCTAAAGACAATATCAATGTTGAAGAGGTATAATTAATTTTTAAGTACATTCTTAAACATTAAACAATTTTTCTCGTGGATTTTTTGGCTCCATTTTTACGTCACATTTTCTATCAATTTTATTAAAGTGAAATTTTTTTTATATATAATTTTTGACTATTTTTCTGTGATGAGAAATTATGCATACAAATTAAGGTGTTTCGGTACATAAGCGAGTATGATCAGAACGTGATAAAATTTTGTCAAGATGTTCTTTAACATAAAATACGTGAACATGATTTTTTTCAAAATTTTTATCTACATAGTTTTCGAGTTATCGAAAGAGAAAATTGTTCTTTTTCTATG
>JAPYYX010001311.1:0-27336 GCA_030522605.1 Cremastinae sp. B BG-2022a | reverse complement strand
CGAACATTGTTTTCATTTTTTATTCAATTCTGATCATTTTTCGATTCCCTATCTCTTTTACGTGTTAATTTCTTGAGTTTTATGACAACTGTACCGAAATCCTTTAAGCCAAATACTCCAACAATAAAAATATCGAATAATCGTTCAATCATGTAAATACAATTTTTCGACTATTTTTCTGTGATGAGAAATTATGCATACAAAAATGAAGCCAAATATTCCAATAATAAAAATATCAAATAATCGTTCAATCATGTAAAAAATATTGTTACAGATGTTTATGGCAATAACGCGGCAAGTTCTCCGTACGAAGAAGGAATTGAAGGAGCGACAAGCGATCCAGACGAACGAGACAGTGAATCTGAGAAAAAGCACGAAGCAGCATAGAAAAAAGTGTTGTTAACGTTAATAATATTCCTATTTATGGATAAAGGCGCTAGGGTTCTCGTGGATTCGTTATTCGGAACTCGGGATGGACCGGCAACCGAGATTGCGAGGAGCAAATAAAAATTGCTCTCTCCAACTCGTCTGGGACGAGAATGCGGATCCGTGCCGTTCGGTATTTCGTCGCATTTTTTTTTCTAGCCGAATGAAGAAGTTTTTTCAAAAGGGGAAGAAGAAAAAGAGAGCGTGAGAAAATCATAACGTGAAAGAAAATCATTCATAACCAAATGGAGGATGAAAGAGTGAAAAAGACAAATCTGTAGCACGTAATAATTTAGCTCTACACGGAGCGTGTGTATAACACGAATACGCACGCGCGCACACGCCGAGATATGTGTATGCATGTATATATAAGTATATCGGCAAAAAAAAAGGGAGAGTGAGAGCCAGGGCGCGAAACCAGAGACACGAATCAGTCGCTATTTGTAAAGTGTTATAAGACATTGTTTAAATAAATAAAAAAAAAGAGAGAGAAAGAAAAAGGGATTACGTTGGTTGCACGAGAGAGAGAGCGCGAGAGGAGAAACTCCGGATTTTCTCTTCTCCGAACGGGACGAGGTTGTCTTCGATCAATCTGTGATAATAGTTAGGATAGCGCGTCGTCCGCCATCCTCGATCACTCGGACGCGCCCTGAGAGAAACATCGCTCCGTCACCGTTTTCATCACATCGGACGCTTCGACGTATACACATATCTGTCGAGAGGATTTTTGTATATAAA
Organism: Cremastinae sp. B BG-2022a; assembly: GCA_030522605.1. Lineage (NCBI taxonomy): Eukaryota > Metazoa > Arthropoda > Insecta > Hymenoptera > Ichneumonidae > Cremastinae sp. B BG-2022a. The sequence continues at coordinate 26,172 of JAPYYX010001311.1, read as the reverse complement.
ACAATAGGTCGAATATGAGAGCGAGTGAATTTCCTTTCGAGAACTCCCTTTCGATATTCAGATAACCAAAATAAATTATATTTAAAACGAATTATAACGAATATCCAAGTTTTTAAAAATTGAATTTTATACATGGTGAATTTTATCCACGCTGAAGTCTGATTAAAGTAATATTCGTATTCTCGCAATGGAAGGAAAGTCCACTCGCCCGTTGAAGCGCATCTCCGATCGTGTGCGAGAAAAAAGGAACTGTTGTAACCGCTTCGATCGCGCAAATCTGTTGTAAACGATAATTACCATATTCATACTAGTATAATATTTAAATACTATACATAATATCGCCGATGATGAATAAACAGCATTTTATGTTTATCCTCGGCTTGTTATTGCGAACGCGAACCTTTCCTAGAGCGGTAGCCGAGTCGATTTTTTCACAAAATTTTTTTTTTCTTCCAATATATTTGATTGTATATATTGTAAAAAGAGAACATCACAAGGCTCGGCGTGAGCTTGATTTTCCTTCGATTCAAGAGTGCAAGGACGAAGGATCGACGGTCGTGAAAACAAAAACTAAACAGCCAAAAGTGAGGATCGAACCGTGAGCGACGATCGCACTTCCTTCCCAACCAGTCTGAGTGCAAACTTGTTCGCTCGATTCGTTTTCAGGAACGCATTTGCAAGAAACCGCTCGTCTGTGGTTCGGCGAACGTTGAGACGTGGATATCGCTTTTTTTGTAATCTTTTTAAACATCGCAGACGTCTTCCAATGCTCCGGGACCGTTCCCTCGCTGCTCTCGTCATCTTTCATCGAGAGAGCCTCGTAATCACAGGAGTACAAAACATTGTCAACGATCGTTCCGTGCTCGCTGTAGTTGAGCAATTCGTAATGTTTCGTCGTCTGGAAGTATTAAAAAAATATATGTAAATACTGTTTAACTTTCAGCTAAGTATACAAATAATAATAAAAAACCAAGAACAACCTCATCGAAAAAAATGACTGCGTGCTTCGATGACGTGCAATCGCAATTTCCATATTTAGCTAGCGAAAGATCGCAGTTGGATCCTGTGCCTATCGTCATCGTCGATCTGACCATGAACGCCGGAGGTCCCGGCTTCCGACTGAGAGGAAAGAGCGCAGCTCGCGCCTGGCAAGTCCGGTCAATCGATTCGTAATCCTCTCCCAGAGGATTGATTATCTGCTCTAATCTCTGTTGAGCCAGGGCTTCGAGAACGGGCCTCTCGAGCAACTGTACACCTTCCTTTATCCCATAAGCGTATTCATTTTTAGATTTCTCGAAACTCTCCTCTTTTATTTCGGGACTCTCGCACCTGGTCGCGTCGCCGTTCGTCAGCTGCTCGACCTCGTCGTTGGATTCTCTCAAATTGAAGAACGGTCGAATAACTGTGCCAACTCGATACGAGTTCAAAACGTCGAGATCCGGAGGATTTGCGTAATGATATTTTACAGTGTGTGGAACTTTGACTCTCGTCCGACTTCCAGCGTTGAGCTTCACTCTGAACAAAGGATTCGCTGCGTAAGCCTTACGTAAAAATTCCAATTTCACGGCATGCTGATCAATACGACGAGTCGCGAATTGATCCCAGAGTTTCATGCGAGTCGTCGCTTGGCACGAATTCACGAGATTCTGATCGATAAAGTGGTTCGGATGATTCGGGCACATCCAACGACCGCTTGGAAACGCCGTCAGAGGAGGATCCAGGCAATCTTGGTGAAAGTACAGGGGACAGTAGTCGCACGCGACGAGCGGTGCTCTTTTGCAACTTTTTCCACACTCGAAGCAAAGACGGGCTGGCAGAGGAACCATTAGACCATTGTCCAGACAGTGTCCCTTGCCTGAAAAATATCATTTTTACAAACATTATCTGTGCAACGCTACTTACATGAATATGAATAAATTATTTGTACGCAAAATGTTAAAATTATTTCGTCTCTTAAAAATAACCCTCACGATTGCTATTTCTCCGCTCTCCATTATTGAAAGCTGCTCCTGAAGGTTCTTTTCCCTTTTTCCCACAGGCAGTGTCAATTTTATCGGTCCCAGGAAATGTTATGGGCAATCTTAAGTCCCTCGGGAGCTCGAACTCTCTTGGATTTACCAAAGAAGCTGCCAGCGCCAGTACTTCCAATGCAGATGCTTTTTTCCTTTTTTTAGAGTTTGTCGCACCAAGTTTTTCCTTCGTATCTTTTTTAGCTGCACAACGACAGGAGTGACACATCCATTCTCCGTGAGGTATGTCCGAAGGGTCTAAAGGTGGATCGCTGTACAAGAAGAAAATAGAATACGAATGATATATCGTATCGATTGGTTTTCTTTTAGATATGAATTTTTAATGACGCAAAATGAATGTTCTTGTTAATGCTTACTGGCATTGTAAATGAAAAGACGCAGGACATTTGTCGCAGCAAATGAGCTCTCCTCCGTCCCTGCAAGCGTCGCAGGAGTCTCTGTTGTGACCTCTGCCGGGTCTCTTGAAGTACGGATGCCTCTTCTCCGCCTCTTTGTCCCTCTTCAGTTTGGCAGTTTTGGACTCCTCGGAGATTGGAGGTGCGATCAATGCTTGAATTTGCTGAAATATCGCAATGTAGAAATTACTCGAAAGATCAATATAAAATGATTCGTAGATTCCACTGTCTTAATTTTTTTTATAATATTCAATTCTTCTCTAAGATACCATCAGCCTGAAATGTATGAGAAAAATAATCTATGTTGATTTTTTTTTCTTCGAATTTAGTTTTTAACGAAATACTCACCGGCATTAAACCACCATTTTGGGGTAAACTGTACTCCACGGTTCCCATTTCGATGATTTTTCAATTTTCGTTTTTGTTTGTTAATTTTTGCACCGAGTGAAAATCTTGAGCAAGAATCTTCCGATCAATTCGAGCTGATGTGACGGTTGTGATCGCCGCACACGAGCGCGCGAGACGCTCGCAGTGTGCTCTCAGTCTGAGAACCGGGAGAAGCCGCGCAAGACTCGACGAACGTGACCCGAGAGAAATCTTCGGGATGCGATCGAGCGCGAACCAAGTTGACAACCGCTTGAGATTTTCTATTCAAACACACGGCGCGATTTTCGCACGTTATAATTACACATCCATATTTGCATCTTCCAAGAGATAAATTTATTCTAGTAATTCATATTTACACAATATTGTATATCAGTAGAGGGTATTATTATATTAGGGTATTATATTTAAAAAAATCTTCAAGTAATCTAAAGTAGTTATTTTCAGATAAAAATTAACAAAAATAATTAAGAAAATATAAACAAATTTTCTTTATGAACAATTTCATTATAAATATAAGAGCGGTTCGCATACATTATGTGTGCAATTTTTGATAACATATAAATTGCAAACGGTCATGAATTTTTACGAGTTAGTGTTCAAATCTATAAAATAAAATGTTATCTTTTTATTTTCACAACATGAATGATATTGCTAATATTAATTCATGTTTTCATTTTGAGAATTGGAAGGGATGAATAAAACAAATTCTAACATTCAATATAATTTTATTGTCTCGGTAGTATATTATAATGCATTGAACATCATCGTGATACAAATGACAGTCCTCTTCGAAAATTCATCAAGTTTCACCAACGTGTCTACTCGAGTGAAAAATGAAAAGGGAAGGACGCGAAAAAATTAATAATGCAATGCGATTTTTTTAAAAATAATCTAGGAGCGTGAATAAATAATAAATATCTATAGTAAACAATTCAATTGAATCGGATTACCTAATAATTCGATCGAAACGATACTTACAAAAAGACACATGTTACAGAAAACACTATCCAAAAATGAAGTATTCTTGCCATAAAAGAAAGACTCGAATTTTAGAAAAATCTTCAGTCTGTTTTTTTACAAAAAAAAATATATAATCGTCTAGCGATTTGTTCTTAAATTTGGTTTCAAAACTTCGAGTGACAAACCTCTTTACGCGATTACTTTAGAAACGAGTCTACACTAATATCTTTCACGAAAATAATCGAAATTTTTGGGAATTTCGAATTAATTCGCGACCAAACTTACGAAACGAACGAAGCGGCCAAACTGCCAATGAAAATGAATTATTCATAATTATATCTTAAAATTTCTATGCTAAATACAGTATCGATCAGTTCTATGGATTAATCAAGCGAAAATGTATTCATTCGGATTAACTAGTAACTTTGTACGAATAATCCTACAGAAAAATCAATAACGCTGTAAGTAGAGGGAATGCAAATTCATTCCGTTCGAGTACGCGATTATCACTTGATTTTTTTTCTCCAATTATTCGGCTGTTGTCACTTTTCTTACATTTTTTTCGTTTTTTTTCTCTCGTCAACAATAAAGTTTGTTATCTACGAGTTTGTTGGAGTTCCCGGCTCGTATAATTCGCGTGAACTTCCTTTTAACAATATTGTAAGATTAATTAGACAGACGGTGTCGTTGCCCCAGAGGCCTTTGGTGTTTTACCAGTTTCCTCACTGATCTTATTGACTTGCACAGTTATAACACATTTTGTTCATTATTTGTATTTTTTTTCTGATTTTTCAATCTTTACGAATTTTCTTCATCTAACTCCGGCATGACAAATTTCTTGCAACTTAAATTTTATCTCCGATGAGCTAGTTTCTACCAGAGAATAACGAGACTCTAGAAAAACGATCGTTAAGTCTTTCAACGGTAAATTCGATGAACTGCCTCAAGATCTCACATCTCGAGTATTTCATTATGAAAAAATACTCAAAAAAGAGGCTAATGTCCTGCAATCTCCTAGGATATAGCTTTGAGATTATTACAACAGAATTTTCAGAAAAAATCAAAATATCCTGGAGTTAAAATTAATTTTTTGGCCGGAGTTTTAAACAATGATGGTGGCAATCACTCCTCCTGGACCAGGTAAACGAGTGTGTTTCGTGAAATGTTGATCAATCTCTCGTGCAGCTTGTCTTCCTTCGGTTATTGCCCAGACTACTAACGACTGACCTCGTCTGCAATCTAGAATGAATTTCCGTAAAAATATTAGCACGACGTAATCTATAGCATCACCTGGTAAAAGAATTCTCTGAATTCGATTGGATTTTATATATTTTGATGAAAGATGTACCTCCAGCTGCATAAACTCCTGGCAAGCTCGTTGAATATTTCCCCTCAGGAGTCTCGTAGTTTCCGCGCGGGTCCATTTTCGTCTCGAGCTCAGTTGCGATGTATTTCTCCGGGCCCAAGAATCCCATTGCCAATAGAACGAGGTCCGCTTTATAAATTTTTTCAGAGCCTTCAACCTCGTCCATTTTCCATCGACCAGCCTCATCTTTCGTCCAATTGACAGTGACGGTTTTTATACCGGACACATGACCTTTTCCATCGTCCAGGAATTCCTAGAATAAAGATAAGTTTGTTGTATTATAGAGAGAATAATACAGAAATAAAAGCGTAGGAATATGAGGCTGTAAGTAACGAGGAATAAAAAAATGTGTACCTTGCTCAAAGTGCTGAATTGTCGCGGATCCCGTCCAAATTTAAGTGAGACTTCCTCGTGACCGTAATCGACTTTGAAAACTCTTGGGAACTGCGGCCAAGGATTATCCGCAGCTCGCTTCACCGGCGGTTCAGGCAAGATCTCGAAAGTTGTTATGCTCTTGGCACCTTGTCTGAGGGAGGTCGCGATGCAATCGCAACCAGTATCACCACCTCCAATGATGATGACGTCTTTGCCCTGAGCCATGAGCTTCATATCGAGTGGCGCCTCGTTGCCCATTTGCTTTTTCTGCCAATGCTCGAGGAAACTGACTGCGAAATGAATTCCTTCGAGATTTCGGCCCTTAATCGGTAAATCCCTTGGCCACGTGGCTCCAGTGCAGAGAAGAACGGCGTCAAACTGTTCTCTAAGCTCGGCCGTTGTGATATCCTTGCCGACGTCGACACCGGTCTTGAACGTGATTCCTTCCGCGGCGAGAAGAGAAACTCGCCTCTGAACGACTTCCTTTGAGAGTTTCATCGTCGGGATTCCATACTGGAGAAGCCCACCAACACGATCGTTTCTCTCGAAGACCGTAACGGAATGTCCGGCTTTGTTGAGCTGATGAGCGGCCGCGAGACCTGCTGGCCCACCCCCGACAACAGCGACACGGCGATCCGTTCTCGAGGTTGGCGGACGCGGATGGATCCAGCCTTGCTCGAACGCATGGTCGATTATCGCGCACTCAATATTCTTTATTGTTACGGCTGGCTCGGATATACCAAGGACGCAAGCACCCTCGCAGGGCGCGGGACAAACTCGTCCTGTAAATTCGGGGAAATTGTTCGTCTGCAACAATTGGTTGAGCGCTTCTTTCCAGTTTGATTGGAAAACGAGGTCGTTCCATTTGGGGATTATGTTGCCCAACGGACAGCCATGACTGCTCTGACAGAACGGTACTCCACATTCCATGCACCTGGCAGCTTGGAGTTTCAGTCCCTTCCTGACGCCTTGGAAATTGTAAATCTCGTCCCAGTCGTTGACTCGCTTCTCCACGGGTCTGTAAACTCCGGTCTGCCTCTTGTACTTGATGAAGCCTCGGATTTTGTCCAGTTTTTTCTGTTCCATCTCACCGTCCTGGATGGAATCCTCGATGTCCTTTATCACCTCGGAGTTCTTGGAGTTTCCGTTGAGTACGGGCTCGGTAACGTTGTTCGTCTCGGCCATTTGTTGCAAAGCTCTCTGGTACTCGTAAGGGAATACTTTGACGAAACGGGTAGTTGGTTCTGGCCAGGTGATCAAAAGATCCTCAGCGATCAGTGAGCCTGTTTTCTCGATAAATTCCTCCAAAAGTTTCTTCACATAAACGATGTCTTCCTCCTTGTTCAATGGCAAGAGCTCAACCATCTCCGGATTGCACTTGCTCTTGAAGGAGCCGTCCACGTCGAGGACATAAGCGATTCCGCCGGACATTCCAGCAGCGAAGTTTCGACCTGTCAGACCAAGAATCACGGCGCATCCTCCTGTCATGTATTCACAACCGTGATCACCGACGCCTTCAACAACGACGACAGCTCCGCTGTTTCGCACGCTGAACCTCTCCGCAGCGATTCCTCGGAAATACGCCTTACCGGAAGTCGCACCGTACAGACATACGTTGCCAACGATCACATTCCCTTCTGAAAGGAATTCAGACTCCTTCGGGGGATAAATGACGATTTCACCACCGCACAGTCCCTTGCCCACGTAATCGTTGGCATCACCTTCTAGGGTAACGTGAACGCCTTTCGTGAGAAAAGCGCAGAAGCTCTGGCCAGCGGAGCCCTTCATTTTAATGTTAATACTGTGATCCGGGAGTCCAGCCTCGCCGTGTAATTTTGCGATGTGATAACTCAGGGTCGAGGCGAAAGCGCGACACTCGTTGTTTATCACCAACTCGATATTCACGCTCTTCTCTTTACCATCTAGCACCGGCCTCGCCTGTTCGATCAGTCTGTTGTCCAGACGATTCTCCAGCTGGAAGTCCTGCTTTACCGAGCCTCCTCTTATGTTCACACCTGGACGCAGTTCTAAAGCGCTCCTCAGAATATTCGTGAGATTCAACATTCTAGCCTTCTCGATCATGATGTCGTCGCGAACTTTGAGCAGATCCGTGCGACCTATCAGATCCTGGAACTGTCGAATTCCAAGACTTGCCATGTGCGTGCGTACTTCCTCAGCGAGCATGAAGAAAAAGTTAATGACGTGTTCCGGACTGCCCTCGAATTTTTTTCTCAGTACTGGATCTTGAGTCGCTATTCCAACTGGGCAAGTATTCAAATGACACTTGCGCATCATCGTGCAGCCCATAGCTATGAGCGGCGCGGTACTGAAACCGAATTCGTCGGCTCCCAGGAGCGCGGCCACGACGATGTCGAAGCCTGTGCGTAGCTGTCCGTCAGCTTGAACGACCATCCTCGAACGTAAATTATTCAAGGTTAAAATTTGATGAGTTTCCGCGACACCCAACTCCCACGGCAATCCTGCGGACTTAATTCCTGTCCAGCTGCTCGCTCCGGTACCACCGTCGTGACCAGAAATTACAACGTGTTCGGCCTTGCCTTTCGCCACACCAGCTGCGACAACGCCGACGCCAACTTCCGAGACAAGTTTCACGGAAATGCGAGCGTTAGGATTGGCGCACTTGAGATCGTAAATGAGCTCAGCGAGATCCTCAATCGAGTAAATATCGTGATGAGGTGGCGGAGAAATGAGTCCGACACCCGGTACGGAGTGCCTCGTTGCGGCGATGTCCGCAGTCACCTTATATCCAGGAAGTTCTCCTCCCTCTCCAGGTTTCGCGCCCTGGGCCATTTTAATCTGAAGATCATCAGCGTTCGCGAGATAACTCGCGGTGACGCCAAAACGCCCGCTCGCAACTTGCTTTATTGCAGATCGTTTGTTAAAATCAGGATCCTGGTTCAGATATCTGTCTGCATTCTCTCCACCCTCTCCAGTATTCGATTTTCCTCCAATTCGATTCATGGCGATCGCCAGAGTCGTGTGAGCCTCGAGCGAGATACTTCCGAAACTCATTGCTCCTGTTACGAAACGCTTGACTATTTCTTCAGCTGCCTCGACCTCAGCAATCGGAACTGATTCTTTTGATTTTACCAACTCCAATTGGCCGCGGAGGGTGCAGTTTTGTATTGCCTCCATCGTTGTTTTACGATAACTTTCGTACGCTCTCATATTTTTCGTTGCGACAGAATCCTGAAAAATAAATGATAGTTTATTAGTAGAAAGTAGTAGTAGAAATAGTAGAAAAATAAAAAGATAGTCGTTTTGTTTCATGTCTGTCGTTGTGTTTTTTACATAAAGTACGTACCTGCAAATTTGAAATGCTAACAGGATCGTTGATGTGTTTTTCTCCTCCAGCTCTCCAGTGGAAAGTACCTGGATTTCTCATTACGAGCATGTCTGGAGCTTTATCGTAGTACGTCAATTGATGACGCTCAAACGCCTCCTTGCTTAAAATTTCAAGGGTCGCTCCTCCGATTCGTGAATGCGTTCCCTAGCAATTCATAAACAATTTTTTAACCTCCGGTAAACGCAGACATTCGTAATCGAATTTTTTTTATTCAACTCATAATAAATTTTGAATCAGTTTGACTCATTAATTGGATCCAATTTATAATCATAGTGAAATTATTATTTAAAAAGAAAAGAGAAAAATATTATTAGGCTATTTGTAGTCACGTACTTTGAAACATCTGTCGACAACTTCGTCGGCTAAACCGACCGCCTCGAAGATCTGAGCTCCCTTGTATGATTGAAGAGTTGAAATGCCCATCTTTGCCATGACTTTAGCGATTCCATATTCCATAGCTTGGCTGTAATTCTAAAAAATTGTATTTGTTAAAAATTAGATTATACATTTTTCTATTTGAACTAATTGTGAGTCACTTTATCATAAAAAAAATAAAGATGAACTTGCTTTGTACATAACGTCGTCGTTGAATGAATCGTCCAACACTCCTTCGTCCCTGAGGTTTCTAGCCATTTCAAAAACGAGGTAAGGACAAATAGCGTCGACACCGTAACCGAGGAGGACGCACATGTGATGGACTTCTCGGGCCTCTCCAGTCTCCGCGATTAAGCCGACTTTCATTCGTTGACGTTCTTCGATGAGGAAGTGATGTACGGAGCCAAGAGCAAGGATAATGCTCACGGGAACTCTGAAACGAATATTTACCACATGATTGTTAGCTTCAATGGCAATAACTATAATGAAACAGTTCATAGACAATAAAAATAAATACTAAAAAATACCTATCGGGTCCGACCAATCGATCCGACAACACGATAAGCTGGTAACCGTCCCTGGCTGCCTGGTTGGCTTCGTTGTCGATGCGAGTCAATGTTTTCACCAGAGCATTTGCACCGTCGGTTACTGGATAAGTAATGTCGATTACTTTCGTTCGCCAGCCGCGATGATTCGTTTGCTTGATTATTTCGAGATCTTTCAGTGATACTATGGGATGAGGGAGGAACAGACGGTGCACTTGAAGCTCATTCGGCTCGAGGATATTACTTTCCGGTCCGATCGGGCAGAGCAAGGACATCACAATTTTTTCACGGAACGGATCAATAGGTGGGTTTGTTACCTGAAATTTTATCAAATTTTTTATATTAGTTGTTTGTACATAAGCCATTGTAACAGTTTCTTCGAAAAGTCTATCGGATAGTCTTGGATACAAACGAAACTTTCATTTTTAATGTAATAACGTATAATAATATTATTCAGGAATTATTATTGAAATTTATTAGGTAGATTAGACAATTAATGAATTAACTTTTGAAAGGGCTTTTAGACGCGATTGCACTTTAAAAATTGAAAGAGAGTTTGCAATATTACCTGCGCAAACAATTGTTTGAAGTAATCATAAACCAGAGGTTGAAATTGTGAGAGGCAAGCCAATGGAGCGTCATTGCCCATAGAACCCAAGGCCTCTTTCCTAAAAAAAGAAATAATTCATTATTTACGAGATAATCCATAAAAAATCATAGAACAATTTTTTCGTAAATTGTGAACAACATTAATAAAGTGTAAAGGTCTAATTAAGAGTGTATTTTTAGGAATCGAAATTGTTAAAGTGAAACTTTCAGTGCGTCGAGTCATTTTGCTAGTTTACGTTAGATTGTTAGCGATGCAAAATGATTTGGGGTATAAAAAATTGACACAAAAATTGGCGGCTCACTTGGAAAGTACGTAAATTTATTTTGCTCAATTACTTACTTTGTCTGAAGCATTGGAACAAGAAGCATGTTGATGGTCTCGAGGGTGTAAGAGAAGAGCGCGAGTCTCTTGTCACCGACCCACTTGCGATTTATGAAATCGTCATCGTTGAGGCCATTTTTCTTGAGGACGAGGCTGTGACCGTTTGCAACAGGCTCGGAAACCCCCTTCGCTGCGTGGGCCGCCCTTAGTTCGTCCATGGTAATCTACGTTCACAAGATTAAAAATCCTTAGTCAATGAACAAATTTTTTATTCTCCACCGATCGTTCCCACGTGCTGAGTTTCAAGATTTTTTGAAAAGAATTTTTGAAGAGGCAGACAGTGTAATTGTCACAGAAAGTGAAAAGAAATTCTCGTGTGTTTTTGTTTCTACGGATTCTGTAAGAGGAACTAACTGTACACCCAGTATAGTAAAAGGAAAAAAAATTAAATTCCAGAAAGAAATTGAGTAGGGATTTTCTTCTACACATCAAGGCTATTCAGTGTTGCTGAATTTTTGACATGTAGGAGAAAAAAGAAGACAAAACATGACTCAACGTGATCTACGAAATACCAAAGCCAAACCTCACAGAGAAAGTCATAAAAGTCTGCAATTTAAAATGTCTACTATCTAAAAGATTTTTCTGATTTTCTCAACAATTTTATAGTGACTGCAGTGCGAAAAAACAACTCGAGTTTGTAGAACAGGAGAATTTGGAAACGTTGAAAAAAAATTAAAGTGGAAAAAAATTATCGGTGAAAGAATATCAAATTTTGCATTCACCAAACTTAACCGATTGAAAAGGGGGATGCGAGTAAAAATAAAATAATAGAAAATAAACAATAAAAACACAAAAAACACACTCAATGCTTTTCTCATGTTTAAACTACAATCGTTTTTACGACTCACCATCTGCAAATTACACCAATGTTGTCAGCACACAGGGGATAAAATTGGAAAAAATGGTTTTGTATTAACACTGATGATAAATTGTGAGAATTAACGGTGCTATTCTTTTTTCTATTAAATAATCACACACGGCACGTATTAAGACTTTTTCGTATTAAATGTGAGAAAAATGGATTTCCTTTAGTGATTTTAGTCGCCGGATTTTTTTTTCTTTTTTTTTTAATATCGATGTGAAACGAAATTTTACTTTAGCACGGAGTGTTATGCGATGTGTGTGAATATCAGGAAAATGATATATTTTTTGTCGATTTTTCGTTATTTCTGAAATTTTTATATCACCTGTTCCTTGAGCCATTTCGAGTGAGGGCGACTCCTGGCGATCTTCAGTTTGAGCTCAACATCCTGTATGATCTGTTTCTCCTCGGTGTCGACGAGCAGCATTCTGCCAGGCTTCAATCGACTCTGTAAATAAAATTTTACACCGTATGATTCACGAGAAATCGAGACCTCGCTTTGAATGTTTTTTACACTGTTTTTAATTGCTCCTCATTCTTTTTCATCGTTTATCGGCACTTGGTGACATTCCTACTATACAAACCCAGTTCCCTAAATGACAATTTTTATACATACATCATACATGAAACATGATTAAAAAATTATAAAAAATATCTCATGCACCGCCTGGCCGTGTACAAATTTTCTCTTTTTTATCATTAATACCTCTCCTCTAAAATACAATCGTGTGAATAATGTTTATGATTCATATAAAACGAGAAAACAAAATTACAATTGTGATGGGAGACGAGCGAAATCAATCTTTTCGACGAAAAAAATTTCCATACAAAATAATTAAAAACTTCAAAAATATTTACCAATTTAGTAAATCTTATTTCGCTTAATAATCATGATTTTAAGACTGCAAAAAAAAAAAAAAATCTGATGACGAAGAATAGAAACGAAATAAATTGTAACAAAAAGTTTCTCGCCGAAAGTATTGCTATCTGCTCGTCCCTATTATACAACACGTGAGATTAACAGTCGATAAAAAACGAAAATGCATGACGATGGGAGTATAAAAAAATAATCGTAAATATGCATCAATGTGTAAGTACGAATAAATTTCATCTAACGAATCCGCTACGACGATTTCATCCATTCCTCCTCGAGCATCGTTGATTGGTAATAATTGCTGCGTGAGTTACCAGTCGGCAAACTTCGTACTTTCAAATCCAGTTCACATATCCAATGAAAACTCCTAAAGCTGAAATTCGTCGACGTGGAGAAAAAAAAAAAGAAATTTAAAAAATAAAGAGTGTAGCAGTCTTCACGCGTTGGCATCCGTCGTCTCTTCCGTTTCTATTTTTTTTCTCTTTTCGTTGTCCCTAGATTTAAGATCGCAATCATCGCGAAGCCAAGATTGTTCTGAACTGCGTTGAGTCTTCCGGGTTCTCTGACATATTTTTCGCCACTCGGTTGCGCTTTTTATCTCCATGTTTTACCTTCAGGACAACATTGCTGGGCGGAGTGTCATAGACGCCCACTTCGGACGCCATCACCATCAAGTTATCCTTAGTGACGTAGAAGCGCGATGGGCGCAGGCCATTTCTGCCAAACAAAAATTCAAAAAGATCTTTTGTATTACCACCTTTTGATCTCTTATTATCAGTCGAATTATTGTTGTCTCTTTCTCTCTCTCTTTTTCTCTCACTATTTCTTATTTTCCACTTTTTTCTCCCTCTTTTCACCCCTCGATAGCCCATTTTTATCCTGGCACACTCAACCATGCGCTATAAGAAAATAATATTAAAAAAAAAGCTTCTCTGTCCCCAGTGTGTTTACCTTGTGTTAGTCTTCGATTGATAGTCGATTGTCTCCGAACGATAACGATCGAGCTATTGTACGTTAGATACCTCTCGTCTATGATGCATTTTTCTACGTCTGTGAGCACAGTTACGGATGAACATGGATCAGGACCCTACGTTCTGCTTTCCCGCCATATTTTAATATGTACACACACACATAAATACAATGAGGGTTTGAAAATCGTCGAAAATCTGTCCCGACCCTCCAAGTCCCTAAAAGTCCACGAGGAGTTCTTTCGTTTTTTTTCTGGTTTTTTTTATTATTCGTAAAGTGAGCTATTCTCGTTGGCGTTCATGTCGAGGCCCGCTCTCGCAATCCCAAGAGACTGTGGATGGGATTAGAATAGGTGTGAGAATAAAGGAATTGAGACTGAACGACACAGATGGAATCCCTCGCCTCATTTCAATTATTTCTTCCGTTCTTTTCGATTTTTTCCGATTCTTTCGTTCCCTCGATGAAGATAAATAATTGCAAATTTTCTACCTGTCGAGTATAGCACCGACGTAACGACCGTCGGTGAACGTAAGAAGCGCCGGTCCATCCCACGGCTCCATCGCACACGCTGCCCAATGGTAGAAGTCCCGCTTCTCCGTAGCCATTGTCAAGTCGTTCTGCCAAGCCTCCGGTACCATGGTCATGACAGCCTTTAAAAAGTGAAGAATTTTTTGTTAGCCCGTTAAAACTTATTGCTCAAACATGTGTCTGATAACATTATTTAATTTGAAAAATATAAACTCCTAAAAATAACGTATCTCTTCTCTTCAGATCTAGATATAAAATATTAACAAAATTAGTTCAATACTGGGTATATTGAACAAGCACTTGCATACATGCATGTCAAAAAGCTAAGTTTATGAAACAAAAATCCCTGACAAAAGTGACTTTTTTATAATGAATTGTTAAAATTTAATCTTTTTTTTGTTAGAAAATTGAAATTTTGTGTTATGTTATTTACAATGATACTCGATACTTTGCTAACAATTTCCGTATTACTTATTGTTTAAACAATTGAAAAACAAAAGCTCCAGACAAACTTGTTCAAAATAGGTTCGTAATATTGTTTGTATGTGCCATTTGTAGAAAAAAAATAAGATCAAAAATTTATGTTTTGAATAATTTTTAAAAGCAAAATTGTGAATTTTCCATTAGAGACAACGTGAAATTGGAACGACTTGAGAATTAAATATCTTTTGAACCATTCGGTCGATCATTTGCAAATTTGCAAGAGAATTTTTAAACATATTCACAAATAATATGTCAAAATTCCAGCAATTTATGATTTCTTAAAAAGGGTCTATACATCCGTAAGTAGAAAAAGAAAGATTTCAAAAATTATGTTACAACTGTGTATCTCACCTCGGGCAAACTACGTTGTCCTGCCATGACCAAAAACTCGAGAACGCAATCAGCAGCTCCGGAGTCCGAAAGATTCGGCTCTACGACAGGGTAGAGATCCTTCAATTTCTCTCCATAAATCTCGCTGCTCATGACGCCCTCTCGGGCTTTCATGAGATTCACATTTCCTCGGAGAGTATTGATCTCGCCATTGTGAGCGAGCAGTCTATAATTCATGAAAGACCAACGTCACTCGAAAAACGCCTTATTAGGACTTTTTAAAGTTCGGTGAAAATTCGCAAAGCAAGTGCTTACTCACCGGAGGGGATGTGCTCTCTCCCAACTAGGGAAAGTGTTCGTCGAGAAACGCGTGTGCACCAACGCGAGGTATGTCTCGAAATTAGGACACTGAAAAGAAAAGAAAAAAATCATTTGTCTTTTTCTTACTTTTATATTAAAAGAAAAAAGAAATTAACAAAAATCATAATAATTTTGGAATCAAACAAATTCATAAATTGGATCCAATTTATAATCATTTAGATCTGCGTATAAAAAATTAATTATAGTAAATAAAAATTTCGACAGACTCAATAAAAAAAATTATAAAAATAAAGTACCTATACATAAAATGTAGAAAACAAATTATCATAAAATAGCATACTTTTAAGTCCTTGAAGTACAGCCATAATTGATCCGCCGTGAGTTGTCCTTTGTAGACAACAGTTTTCAGCGACAAGGAACAAATATAAAACCTCAATCCTGGCTTGGGTATGGCGTGAGATGAGCTTTTTCGCAATACGAATACCTAAAAGAAAAAGATAAATTATTAAACTTTCGCATTAAAGTATCGTGAAATAACTAATTGTAACACGAGCATCAAGTTTTTACATATTCCTATTTCTATTTCTGCAATTTGGCATAAACGTTCAATGTCAAGCAGACCAGTCTGGATTTAATTAGAGTTACGATATATACGCGTTTATTTCGTATCGAGTCTGCCAACAAAATCAACTCTCTCGATGCTCGAGTCTTGTGATTGTCCATTCAATTGGTTGGCATTGAATATTCACGAACGATTGAAAAATTCGCCACGGCTAAAGAATTTGCATGAAGATGCAGAAAGGAAATATTCAAAGGTTTAGAAAAAAAAAAATAAATAAATGAGACTAAGATCGAGGCTCTAAAATGAGCTATGGCGCCTATTTGCTTTCGTGATTTATCCTCGAGTTCATAGTTTCTTGGCAAAAGTCCACTCGGCTCGTA
Organism: Cremastinae sp. B BG-2022a; assembly: GCA_030522605.1. Taxonomy (NCBI): domain Eukaryota; kingdom Metazoa; phylum Arthropoda; class Insecta; order Hymenoptera; family Ichneumonidae; species Cremastinae sp. B BG-2022a. The sequence continues at coordinate 10,072 of JAPYYX010001311.1, read as the reverse complement.
AACATCGCTCGAAAGCCTCTCAGCAACGAAAAATCAAGAACGCAGTTCTTGTCCGCACGTGGTTGGAAAAACCCTGGCGAGCTTCGTTTCGCTCCAGATTCCGCTTTTTTCTTTTATTTTAGTTTGTGTTCGTTTTTCAAAGATTACATGGTCGCACCTGGCGATTGAGAGCTTCGACCTCTTGATCCCCAGTTACGAATACTTGACGCATGTACGGTTCGCATTTTTTCGCCACTTGTCCAATATGGGAGTTATCGGTGGGAACATCTCGCCAACAGAGAACCTGAAAAAATATATTTAAGTGAATTTTCATACGAAAGACTTTATGATTTCAATGAAATTATTTTCAATATCAATTTATTGTTTTTTGGTTCGAAAAATTATTTTATTTTCATGCTGCGAAATCAAAAAAATGAAAAATTAAAATATCCTTACTCTCAAGTCACATTCAAAAATATATTTAAGTGAATTTTCATACGAAAGAATTGTGATTTCAATGAAATTATTTTCAATGTCAATTTATTGTTTTTTGGTTCGAAAAATTATTTTATTTTCATGCTGCGAAATCAAAAAAATGAGAAATTAAAATATCCTTACTCTCAAGTCACATTCTCGAGCCAGCTTTTCGAATGCCGCCTCTGTCTGTTCGTGAGTTGTTTTATCAAGGAAAAATATACCCGTGGCGTAACGTCCAAACTCCGGAAGTTCGATTCCATGTTTTTCTCTTTAAAAAAAAATGTACATAAAAAATTGAACATTCAATAGAAATAATAATGTACACAAAGTCTTGCTCGAGCTTTTATTCAAAATTCATTGACAGAACAGCGCGTGGGTGGACAGTAACGATGGAGCCAAAAATAAACGCGAAATTATTTTAGAGCTGGTTTCTCAACTTTTCGTTGTTTCAAGCGATACACGCGAACAATATGAATGAAAATTTAAAATGTAACGCTAAAAGAATCCACACCGATGGTCATCAATAAAAAATTATTATTTTTGAGACAACGATTTATCATTGCAGAAACGATGAAATTGGACAATTGATCATAATGAAGCAAAATTGATATATTCGATAACAACGAGGAAACTCGAATTGCGAAACGCATTTTATATCACGTTCCGCGAAACAAGATTCCCCGTGACGTATATAATATTTCGCGATGCCTGAGTGACATTAAGTAACGCGCTTTGAATTATCGATATGAGTTACAAAGAGAGAAAAAAAAATAAACAAAATGGAAGCAACGACGTAGAATGTCGGAGACCTCCCCGCTTCTGAGTATTGACTTTTCGGTCTCGAATTACGCGTACGCCACATCCTTATCGCGAGACTCGAGATTCGCGCGAGTTTCATTGCCAATCAGTCTTTATTTAATTTTTTTCTGTATAATATGTTTTTTCAAATTAAATCTTCATTGAGATTATCCATTTTATTTTACATTTTTTGGCATTTTTTGTAAGCTCGTTTCAAGAATTTTATTTTTTGGAGTCTTTTTTTATTTTGGGAGAATTCTAACCGAATTTCTGCAGCGTAATAATCGTGCGGTATGGCGCACAGTACTCCAGCTCCGTCTCCTGTGTCATTGTCGCAAGCGCATGCCCCTCTATGGTTCATACGAGCCGAAAGGATCTCGGCATCTCGTACAATCTGAAAGAATAAAAAAATTAATTTAATTGTTTAATAAAGAAAATGTAATAAATACGATAATTGAAATGTTCAATATTAACGATACATTAAAAATACTTGAAAATAACTTTTTAAGTATAAAGATTACAAAAATTTTTAAACATAAATTATTAAATTTTTTTTAGAACACAAAAAAATGAAAAACGTGACAACCTCTGCCAAGTTAATTTTTCGCGATAAAGGTTATTTGATGGTAATTTTGTAATCGAAACCACGGATTGAAATGGATCTCAACAAGTTACCTAGCAAATTATCAGAAAAAATATTCCGCTGCTTGACATTCACACAAGTCTCGCAGTTGCGTGGTAAAAAAAAGATTTTAACGCATCCTTATTCAGACTCGTGGCTTGTGATAAAGAACTTATTTTTTTTCTCAAGGATTGTCGAAAAATATTCACAACTCAGCGAGACAAATTTTGAACACTGCTTTTTTAAATCTTGGACCATTTTTGGCCACCGGATATACTGCTCATTTGATTCGTTCGAAAAATAAAGAGTAAATGTTTTTTTTTTTTTCGTAAAAAGTGGAATGATCTTTGAAAATATAATCAATGACATTCTAAAATCTTACATAATTTTTTAATATCAATAAAAAAAAATTTTAATGACAGTTCAAAGTACGATTGAAATAAAAGATAAGTACAAATAAAATAAAATGTTAAAATCGATTTAGCAATTTTTCGGAATATTTGGCGTTTCGCGGTCGCCTCTTGAGATTATTGAGCTCCGAGCACTCGATATTGCTCGCTTACTGTCGTCACTACATAACACACGACATCAGGTGTTTTTCCGCCGGCGAAATTCTCGACCTTTTTTACAAGCTGCTGAGAAATGAGAGCATCGAGGAATCGACAAACGAAGAAAACAACGACGTCGCCAAATTGATACTGCTTATAGATCAATACTTGAATTGGTTCGAGACGTACAGAATGTTGGGCGAAAAGAGATGTCCTTGGTAAAACGAAATTCGAAATGATTCTTTTTTGCTGACCTTACACGTGTGTACCTCATATTTTACGAATCAACACAGAATCACATGACACTTTACACTCTCGGTGTTAGTTAGACTTGATATCTTGGTCACACACATATCTTTTATTACTTTTTAAAGAAAGGAAAAAAACATTGCCTTGAAATGAATTTCGTTTTTTTAAGAATTTGAAAATTTGATTTTGATGAATCATTTTTTTATTAACTCCTAATAGTCACACTGGATAAAATACAATAAAATACAAACCACAGCCCATTTTCAATCTCGAATTCCGGTTCGAAATTTTTCGTTTTTTACAATTTTTTTTATATAAAAAATAAACTGAATCAAAAATAATCTACGAAGTCTTTTAAAAAAGGTTAAAAATAGACTATAGGAATTTTTTTCATTTTCTTTAAATTACACCCTATGTAACTATTACGTTATTATTTGGAGGTGTGACTAAAGGGGGTTAAATTGATGTTGTTTTTTATTCATCATGAATGATTTATTGCCAATTTTTTAGGTTCGGTGCTTGCGTAGTTGATATTTTGGATTCATATCAATCTTCGAAATATCACTTGTCAGCGTCCCAGAATGGATCTTTTGTAAACAAAATAATATTGGAATTTGTTTAAAAATGTAAAAACATGATTTTTTGTTTATTCCAAGTGTATGTCGATTCAGGTGAAATTGGTAGGCCACTACACCGTAAACGGATACGTGGAACCTCCACCGGAAATCGGTGATCCTCTAGGATGTGAGATAAGCCAGTACGAGCTCCTTCAAATTCTAAGATATCTCAGAAAGCACGCGAGATGGCACAATTTTGTCACGACGTTTCAAAATGCCTGGGAAAACGCGAGTGTCGATGATCAAGTACTGTCTGAACATTTATAAATTTTTTTAACAATCTATAAATTCTTTCAATAAGTACTTTTTAATGATTTTTTTACTCTCGTATTGATCAATCCTCTGAGAAAGTGTCGTCGATTTTTCGACGAACGGAATAATCTCTCTTTCGATCATTTACCAGGAAAAAATTTATTCGAAGCGCACACCGACCGGTTATGATATTTTTTACAAAAAAAAGTCGAACGGTGCGATGGAGAATCACGATAACGTGATATCTATAAGAGCAGTTGTGAGCTTTCTTTCATTTACTCAATTATCTTAAAAATAACAATAAAAAACTCAATTAAAAAAATTTTCTGACGATAAAAATGAATTTAATATATTTATTTTATTTGATTGATAAATTTAAAGTATTTTAAGATAAACATTATTTGAGAATTGAGTAAAATGTTTTTCTTTTCGTGACAGATAAGCCTACAATGTCACCAATCCCTGGCACCCGCGCGCCTCTGCGGTCGTCACGATCGCAAGAATTTAATTTCCGTCGACGAGAAACGAGCCTCGTCAATGGAGTCGCTCAGCGAGGACGCCAAAAATTTGCGCCGAATCGTCGAGAGCTCTTGCAACCCGCTTCGACTCATATCCAAAGGAAATATCTCCTCCGGCGATCAGAAGAGACGCGAGGAAACGTATCATTTCGCTCTGGAGATTCAATCGACGTATCCGAAAAAGTGGACCGGTTCGAACCATGGAGAAAAATTCGGAGAGACGACTCTCAACGTGAATCACAATTTCGATAATATTTTTGCAGCCAAATCAGAATTTCGACTTTTTTGATTTTACGAGTGAGAAGTTTTTATAATAAACATTTTATAAGCAAATATTTATAAATATAATATTTTATAAGAAATCAATAATTTCTTGATTTTTTTCAATTTTTCGAATTATTATTTTGGTTTTTGTTTTTTCATATTAATTAATAAAAAATTGATTGGAGTAAAAATTCATTAGTTTAGTGTTCGTTATTTTTTTCACCTTGTGCGATCGCTTTCCATCGATGGCGACGATAAATCCAACACCGCAAGCCTCTTTTTCGAGAGTCGGATCATAGAGACCCTGCTTGACCGGAAGAGACCAAGGATCACCAGAGCTCATATTCGTAGTCTGCAAAAATCAAAAATTCTTTCAATTAAATTCAAATTCTTGAAATTAATATATGTATAGAAATATAGGCGATTTAAAATGTGGTAAAATATCGATGACATTTAGCAAGAATATTCTTATATTAGATGTAAAATAATTACGTTCTAATTTTTTCAAAATTGTTTGCATCATTCTTGAGTTATCGAGTAACAAAATTCATGTATCTAAATATGTATTTTCATTCTTTCTTTACTCTCTATCTACATATATGAAAAATTTTCAAGCCTCTAGCTCATCGGAAAGTTAGTTTAAAAATCATTTTAAAATTTGTACCAAAAAGCAAGTTGATAGAAACGTGGTAAAATGAATATTTTGAGAAAAATTGTATTTTACTTTCTGCAGAGAATTTGGTTTAAATTTTATCAAATTATTATGATCTTCACTTGTGGTAAAGAATTTTCGCTATACATTTTATTTATTTGTTTATTTATAACTCAAGAAAATTCGAAACGCAAAATGTGAAAGCGATCGCAAAAAGCGGAAGCGCTTCTTTCCGTAGAAGACGACCACGAGCAGGTTCGTCGATCGAAATTAATGGCGGTGAGACGCAAAAAGTTGGCAAGAAGGAGCGCCGAGACCGAGGCGATGTAAAAAGAGAAAGAAAATAATCGTTAAGCCTGGCGTCGCATTATTCGCGAATTGTAATAAATATTATCGTCGCATGTCGCGATCTTGTAACTCGAGTAAAGTTACGAAGAATCTCCGTATCGAGTTGTTATCGCCGTGTCCATTTATATTTTTTTTTTCGCCTCTAATTATTTCATCATTATTTTCCAGTGATGTAATAATTAATTAATTGTATCGTATTACTTGCATAATTAAGGTGATATAGACGATGGAGATAAGTCGTTGACGAACTATAAAGAACGATTTTTGTTATTGTCAATTATCGCCAATAGACGAACAATTTTCTGAGAAAATCGGATCCGTACTTGAAATTTAATGTATTTTCTTTATTTTTATACTCTTAGAGAGCCCGAATTGACTTTTTTCTTATTACATGAATTTTACATTTGTCCACAACTTCACTCACATCACTAACCTCAAAATCTTCCACTCATTGTATGTGGTACATTTTTCGTACATTTAATTTTTAAAAGTTATTTTACCAGTTGCACACAAATTTAAATTCTGAAGTTATCTAGAATATTGAGTTTTTTATCAAGGTATGACCGTGTGTAAAATCATCGATTTAAAATAATTAATATCTCAAAAATTACGTGGTAAATCTTAATGAAATTTGGACACCGTTTTCATTTCAGTCATCTTTATATTATCTAATTTTTTTGGATCTCAAAGTAAAAAATCGTACCATGGTCATATTATCTTAAATGAGACAGTCTTACAAAAATTTTATTTATTTTATTTTTATCCGTTCATTAGTTATATAACGAGTCCCAAGAGCAATGATCGGGAATTCGGTTTCCAGATAAATTGTATTGTTAGGTGTACTCCGTCCCAAGGCAAATTCCATCGGAATGCAGAAGAGAGACCGAAGAGAATTTATCCCCAAGCCAGAATTTATTGATCCGTCTGTCTCGAGGGAATGATAAAAATCCGTAATAGTCGCACGTTCGATGCATATAGATAAAAAAGAAAATCTATAAATACCAGAGGTTTGTTTCGACGAAAAAAAAGTGCAGAACGAGCGAATTGTCAGCTGACACCGCGTGAAAAAAGACAAAAACTTCCCGGCGATGAGCCAAGAATTTTTTTCTTTTCAATCACAAGGAGCAATTTCTCTTGTATCGTCAAAAAATGTCTCATCCTTACGTAACGCAAAAAATGCAAAGCAAAAAATTTTTCGTGCTGTGAAATAATGGATAATCGCGTTATTGTTTTTTTTTACATTTTTTTGAGGAGAGACTGGACGAGGCTCCTGTAACCTTGAACGCACGCTTGGGATTCGCGAAGAGATTTGAAAAGAGAGAGAGAGAAAAGCTCGCGAGTGCCTCCAGCTAGTAACTGCTGCTGCCTAGCGGTCGTGGTAATAACTTTCGAAAAATACGTTGACGCTTTTTTCGTAGCTACTCGAAAAACTTTTCGGAAGAGTAATTTGTAGTAAAAAGTTCGAAGAAAAACTTTTTTGATCCCCTCGAGGAAGAACGGACAATTTGTACTTACTAAAAGTCATTAATTTTTGAGAAAAGAGATAAAAAAAATGGAACAAAAAACTGCGATAAGAATTCCTCGTCTCGTCGATTCGTAATTAATTTTATTTTTATTTTTTTCACCGTGGAAATCTTCCTCTTGATTGATTTACTTTTTTGCTGTTAATCCTCGACGCTTTTTTTTGTATGTGATTACTGAATGCATCGAGCAATTTGAGATCGGCGTGTTCTTCCTCGAGGAAAGATTTCTTATCTTCGTGTCTGACGAACCGTATAGACGTTCGGAATATCGGGCATATCGAGATTCTGTGTGGCCGTGACCAAAATTCAATCGATACGGACGTCATTACGCATGAAATAAATTTTTTTTATTTTATGCAAACATGAAAATCATTTACTCAAAAAATGATAATTTTTAAAACGGATAATTTGAACGTAGGGGAATAATTATTTTCTCTAATAAAATCGATAAATGATGTATGAAAATTACGACGGATTTTTTCACATAAAATTGAGATCCAAAAAATTCGTTGCAGACTCAAAAAAAATCAGAATTTGCACAAGTGTCTTTTACGTTCGATAGTAATGTATTGCACGACAAATTTCGTATGAGATTTTATCTTTTTTTACATCGCTCTCAGAGACATTTGTTCAGGATGGTATCTTGTTTATTTATTTGCAAGAAACGATTTATCATGCATACGGAAAATCAAATTGTTGACACGAGACAGTCATTCACAATGAAATTATCAAACCGGAAATTTATCTTTGCGATAAAATCACAACTAAAGTTTTTCTCTACTTCCAAACCAATTTTCTCATAAAAATTATAGCATCAACAATATTCATATAAAATAGAAGTAATTTATCATATTTATTATCATTTAACAAATCTTCGCGAGAATTTCGAAAATTTTTCAAACTTACAAAATTCGATGAGTGAAAAATTCCTCCTTCCGAAAAAAAATCAACTGCACTCAAATTTTAAGTAATTTAAATTTTGAAGTAATTTAACAATCTTCGCGAGAGTTTCGAAAATTTTTAAAACTTACCAAAATTCGATGAATGAAAAATTCCGAAAAAAATCATACAATATTCATATAAAAGACAATATCCATATAAAATAGAAGTGATTCAACTATCCTCGCGAGAGTTTCGAAAATTTTCAAACTTACAAAATTCGATGAGTGAAAAATTCCTCCTTCCGAAAAAAAATCAACTGCACTCACATTCGTGAACGAAGAGTCGAATTCATCCGTTGAAATATTATCGCGTAGTATTATTCGTCCCGAGAATCAATTTCCAGGGAACAAGAAGGAAATTTATACGAAAAAAATAAAAAATAAAATAAATCACGCAAGATTCTTTTTTATCCTGGGTTGAAAAATAAACGAACGTGCGAGTAGGAGTCGTGGCAAAAAACGTCAAGAGCTTGTGTACACTGTATATTCTCGGGAATATCGATTATCTCTCACGGGCTAACCTCACCGAGCGTGAAAGCGAACTGGGAGGCGAGTTCGGGAACTGAAATTCAAAAGCTTTATCTCTCCTCCTTCTCCCGCTTCCTCCTGGCGTTTCTCGCTGTTTCTCTGTCTCTCTGCATCTTGCGCTGACGTTCGGCGCGCATATGCCAACCGGTATCCGAACGGTTTGCGTAACCTTTCGCTCCCTCCCGCCCCTCGGAAAAAAAATACAAAAAGCCTGTCGAGCAAGCACGAGGCTCGCCAGGACATTCAACGCGCACTTATCGCTGGACAAACCGGAAACGCTGTCAATACGGAGCGCCTCGCATGCGCTCTGTATATTCGCAATTTGTATTCTACACTTATTCGCAATTTTTACTTCTACAATATTCCAGTTCTATTTTTTTTCACTTCGGAATACATTTGAATGGGAATTTATGAATACATTTTTGTAATTTTAGTCTCCTGTATTTTTTACTTTTGCCTTTCAGATTTAAATAAAATATTCAGCGAAGAATTTCGCTGAACAGAGATATATAATTCATAATTTTAGCTAGAGAAGGAACTTTTTAGCAGGAGAAATATTTTAAATGCCGTTTGTATACAACGAGTAAAATAATCATTCCACGAGGAAAAAAAGCGAAGAAAATTAAATTTTTAAAATGCAGTTTCAATTACCCAGAAAATGAGATTTGAGGAAAGCTCGGAGAACGATTGTCACGTCCAATGTATGCGAAGATTTCTTAAACAAGCAAGACAAGTTGGATTTTCACTCCGAAAGCCGTGATTCATTTTTTTTCACCAGGACGATAAGAGCGAGCATAATACTTTGGAATTTTCTTCGAAGCTTCATTCAATTTCACAATGTTGGAAAATATGAAAAAGAGAGAGAGAGAGGAGTGAAGAAGAGTGTTAGAACGAGAAATACGACGACAAATGACACTGCGTAAATTATAATCTCTCGGAACGTTTTTGCGACGCGCTAATCGCAATATTAATCGGTTATGCGTTCAAGGTCTTCGCCAACGACGCATTCGACTTTATTGCGAATAATTGTAAACCGCAGTGACACTACATTTTTGAGTATGTTCGATTTACATTGCGAAATTCACGAATTATAATTTTTTTTTCATATTACTAAGTATCTTTAAAATGAATTGATTGAATTGTAATATGAAACTAAAAATATCAAATTCAATGAAAGTCTTATCAGATTTATATATAATCAGCGGAATCTTTGATACTATCGGGACTTTTTTTCCGTCATGATGATCTGTAAATTTCCTCTGCCGGGGCAATTTTATCACTCGGAGATAAAAAGGTATTTATGTTTTTTTTTTGGTTTCAGACAATTCGGGGGGGATCCCGATGACGTAATGGAACGTGGTAGACGTCGAATGGAATCTGGGTTAATGTTCCCCGCGAAGGGACTGTCGAGGCATTTGGTGGGAAGAACATAAATTGTTGATCCTGTTTTCTATTCTCAAATGTTTATAGTACAATTTTTTTAAAAATAGCTGTTTCATTATTTAAATCAATCAAATAGATTTGATTTGAAAGATTTTCGAATATTTGCTTCAGTTATGATTTGACAATTATCATCATTATTCTTGTTTGTCCTGTTTTCTATTCTCAAATTTTTATAGCAACATTTTTAAAAAATAGTTTTTTCTTTATTCAAATCATTTTAAGGAGGAATTATACCTATTTTTAAAATAGTAAGAAAAAGTTCAAATTTTGTAGACGTGTTTGGAAACGGCTAAAAAATCCTTGTGCCAAATTT